>JANHGB010032566.1:5704-40633 GCA_026283785.1 Coracopsis vasa | reverse complement strand
CTGGCTGAGAACACAGTTTGGGGGTGATGGACATCGATGTCGCAGCAGTGTCAGCCACAGTCATATCAGGATGAGCTTCTCTGATAAACCAGGCACCCTTGCCACCATAACATCAATTGGGCAGTTGGTCCAGCAGTGCAGTATGGACGTAAGGGCGAGCCATGGGCTGGCACAGCTCACACTGAAACCTTTCCAAACCCACCGCCAAACAGTGGCACCTGCAGAGACTCCCCTTCAAACAGGAGATACACCAGAGCTATGTGCCAAGCTGCAATGAGAAATGGAGGCTGTGAATTGTATAATATTTACATTTAATACAATCCACTGACATCTGACATTTTTCTGGTAAATTTTACGTGAGCCATAAACACTTCTGGAGCACTGAGTAAATTTTAACTCCTATGAAGGTCTTTTCCACTAGTGGTATCTGCAATGAAATATTTCACTGCCTTTCCCCCCAAAACCTCGAACACCCACATCTAACCCAGCATCATGACCTGTCATTAGAGTACTTATGCATCCTCAGTGCACCAATGCTGCAGAAGTAACCCCTGTTTTTGTGCTTTTGGAGTGATATTCCCCACTGTTGGTTGCTTCCTCAGCTGCAAAACACATGGCAAACCCAGCTTTCCTGTGCCCCGGACCTCAGAGCAAGTGCCATCTTCCCTCAGAGGGCTTTGCATAGGCCATCCTCTTGGCTCCAGCAGTGCTTTGCTTTCTCCTGGTGATTTGCACACAGCTGTCCTGCTGATGTAATGGTGTCACAGAGAGACACTTCTTTAAAAGCAGTAAAACTACAAAAAGCAGGGAAAGAAAATTAATAGCTGAGCAACCAGCCCATCTCTGGTAATGAAGCAACGGATAGACAAGAGGAACCTGAGTCAAATGCAATGGCTCCAGGCTCCTTCCCCAATCCCTTCCCCTCAGACCTTGGAAGGAGGCTAGCAAAGCATCGCAGTATCTGAAACAGTATCCAGCCCTGCAGTTGGGATAAATTTGTGTTCTGCAGCCTATTAAATTTTTGTTAATCCTGCCCACATTGTTTTACATCTTGCCTTCCATCATGGAGAAGGAGGGCTCGTGGCAGTGCCAGGGTGATTGATGGCAAGTGTCCCTCGAAATTAGCGGAATGTTCAAGTTACAGCCAGGTGCAAGGTTTAATGGGCTTTGGTGATGCTGCCAAGCCGTAACTGCCGTAAATCATTCTGAGCCCTATGGAGACAGTTCCCTGTGTTTTGAAGTCCATTTGCCCTTATTGTTTGTTCAGCTCCTTAATGCATTAATGATAAGATAGCATTGGGAATGAATACCCAGTACAGCCACTCCCCCCAGACCCAGAACCTGAAGTAAAGCACCTATCTGGTCTGACCATGGAGAAGAATGTAAACGATGTGGGATACAGGGGAGATCTCTTTTTCCAAAGATTTCATTGCCAATCCCAGTGGGGGCAGTTGAGCATCTTTAAGGACCGTAAGGGCTGGTTTGCAGAAGTATCCCCCAACTTTGCCCATTACTGCAGCACTCCTTCCCTTGCTGTCTGCCCACATTATTTTTATTTGTGCCTACCAATGCTTTATAAGTGCCTTTCTTGACTGAGAAGTGCTGCATTAACAAAAAAAAAAAAAACAAAACCAAAACCAAAAAAAACCCCAAACAAAACAGGGAGAATGCCACAGAAAGACTGGGATGATTTTTCTTACGTAAGGCAAGCTCTGGAAATCAGGTGCTGTGTGGTCCTTCATGGCAAATAACCCAGCTCTAAATGGACCCAAGTCTTTTGACCTTCTAGTAGGTGAGGTTGTTGGGTCTCGGAGGTGAGACCAGACCACAAGCATGCTGTTTGTTCACCAGCACCATCCCCTGCTGCTGGGGCACCCAGGGGCTGGGGCATCCCTTGGCAGCATGGGGTGGCTGTGGGGAGGGGGCAGAGGGTCTTGAGTAGCCATGAGCCAGCAGTGAAGCCTGGGTATCCAGCACTGCCTCATACTGAGCGACTCCTGCAAAGTTATTGGGTTTGCCCACAGATGAAAGAGACCTGGCATTATGCGCTAGCAGTAGATCCCTTTGAGCTGGCTGAGTCTTGGCAGGTCTTTCTCCCCTCCACCCCCCTGATTAATGCATTATAACAGCCTGACAAATTGCTGGTGCTCTATTGACATGTTTATGCTGCTGCTTTCTTCTCAGCCAGTTCGGAGGATACTGGCTGCTGGTAATGGGTGCTCTTGGATGTTGCAAACATCAACTGATGCAAGGATCACCCTCTAAGAGGGGAAAAAGTAGACATCCACACACAGGCTCTCATCTTTTGATGCTGTTGACATCATTTGCATTCTGCCTCATCTCCTTTCCTTCATGTAAAAAATTTAGAAGCAGGAAAACCCAGACAGAAAGTGCAAAGGAGGTAAAAATCACCGCCTGGCGGCTCTTCATCACCTAGCGCAGATTAAGGCATTGAACAGTTCCTACCCACCTAACGATTAAAGCAGTGAACAGCCTCTGCCTGCTTCAGTCTGATGGCACATCTTGTTCCTGTCCTTTTCACCAGCACAAGATAGGGGCTGGCCTGACCTGCACAACCCAGCACAGTCCCAGCAGGAGAGCTGGGATTCACCTCATCATGGGTGCAGTCTATTTCACCCCCTACCCCCTTCCCTAGCACCTACCCCTAGCTGGTGGGATCTGTGGTGGGCTTGGGAACCCACAATCCTCAGGTAACAGCTTGTCAAGCTGTCTCTGTGGGCTTTCTTAGCCTCCCAGGGAGAAGGATGACCAGTCTAGCTCTGCTTAGTTGCCATTAAAAAATCAGATGAATAATGGGACAAAGTCTGGACCCATGTATTTCTTTTCCAGTGCAAAAGGCAGCCTTGATACCCTTGTTCTGGTTTGATTTTGAAAGATTTTTTAATCATTGCCTCTCAAGAAACTTTATGCCCTGGATCAATTTGTGTTCTGAGTATTACAAGGTACCTGAAATGACTGCAGTCTGGTGTCACTGATAATAAAACATTTATTTCTATGCTAACCTTTACTGAATTGCATACATTAATTCATAAAAGCACTGTGGACTAGCTAACCAGGCAGGTCCTTCAGCAGAGGTCCATGTCTTTGGAAGAGAAGGTCAAGAGTTTTGCTCCTGTTGCTGCATGTGTACAACTCGCTGTTACCCAGGGCTGCTTGCACTGGTATGTGCCAACACATCGTTACATCTTCTGATGCTGCCAGCAGAACTATATGAAAGACAAGAGATGCTACACAATTAGCAAGTAACACTTCTTGCAGGGTACAAAGTAGAGAAATCATCATCGGCTCCCTTTGAGGTGTGACTCAGCTCAGAGAATTTGCTGTATCAGAGCACAGGGCTTGGCAGGGCTGGGGCCATGTATGATGTTGAATGCAGAGGAACAAAGGGTTGCATCATGGGCAGATGTTACAGAAGAGGGACAAATAGCTTTGTTTAACAAAATAAATAAAGCCATACTATTTATACATGGAAAAGAGTGGTGCTTATCCAGTACACCCACTGCGGATGCAGATTTGTGCCTTTTAGTGTATTTCTAAGTGCTTTTCTAGTCTAGTGCTAAATAACCCAGGATTTCACTGGTCCCCTTAGGAGAGGATTTCACACTTCAAGAAATCTCTTCATCAGGAACAATTTCTCATGCCTCCACCTGAATTTTCATTAGTCCAGTTTCACTCATTTCTCCCATTATATAGCTCCCAGCCTTGCATGGCCCTGGGGATTCTTCTCATTCCTTGGTGCCCCATCCTTCAAGTCCTTGGAGTTTGCAATTTTGTTCCCTCAAGATGTCATTTAGCTGAGTGATGTGTGTTTAGTTACTTTAATCTTTCCCCATAAATCAGCTTGCTCAACCTTCTCTCTGCTTCTCATTTACAAGTTTTTCCCTCTCTGCCATCTTTCCATTATTACTGTGGAATCTGTAAGTGTATTTAGCATCATATTTTCAGCCTTATGGGGGAGGACCATCATTTTCTTGAACAATGAGATGACATTTACTATTATGATAGGTATTTTCTGAGCTATACGACTCTCTACTACCATACTTCTTATATCCATTATCACAGCTGGGTTTCTTTCTGCAGTACAGATTTCCTATTAATTACCCCCCACCATCGACTTTGCTCCTTAAAATGGACAACATGTTCTGGAATAGGTACTAAACTGGTTTTTGTGCCCTGCACCAGACTGAGTATTGGAAAACTATGAGTAGCAGCAGGAAATCATTCAACATCTGCTTGGTTTTCTTGTGCCTCTCTTTGAGGCATCTAATGCCCGGCTTGCCCAGTATCCCATCTCTAATGAGGCTGAAAAATTTGACAGTTCCTGTGATCTTAACTGAACTGATTCTTTCCACAGATAAATCCACAGTTGTGTTATTTTATTTTTCACTAAGTGCAGAACTGAGACTGCAAAAAGGTCCTCAGGTCACCATTCCCCTCAGTTACAGGCAGCTGCTTGAAATAAATGCTTCATTTGGAAGAGTCCACCAAACTTTTTATATATATTCACACAGGACAAAGCTCACTCCATTACCGTTGCAAGCATAAGACTTGTAGTATAGAAGACCAAAAGCTACACAAATAGCAATATGCTTCAAGTAAAGAGCAATGAAGGACACTACTCTTGTCTTAAATCCCCACACCAGCAAGAGATTTGTCAGCTCAAAATGTCCAAATGAAAGACGGATCTCCATCCTTATAGTATTTCTGTTATTCGCTGTGTTTTGCCCAGATGACTTCAGTTATTTCATAAATCACTGCAGCTCCACTGAAGACAAGCAAGGCACCAAGACATGCCCTTGTGCCGAGATGATGAGCAATACTGAGTTGTCACTGGTGGTGCAGAGAAAGAGGAAAAGACTTTTTTGATACCCTATTCAGGCTGGGAAGTCTAAATCCATGTACTCAACCCCTTGCAAAGGCATCAGAATAAGTGACCTACTCTTAACCTGGGCAATTGTAACTTCCACTTTTAATGCCCTTATCTAGCAAAGCACATAAACACCTTACACATAAGCTCAACGAAACAGAAGCAGATTAATAAACACCAATAGATACAGGTCTACCTGTCAAAATCCAGCTGTAAATTTGTTTCTTAGCTTGCTACATTGCAATTGACTTCATGTCCCATAACGTATTTCTTCTGGTCTGAAATTCTGTACAGAGCATCACCATCTATGCAGCAGCAAGCCCCGTGTTTAAGCAAAGTGGTTTTCATTTTACACGGACCAAATAGTTGCAAATAAGTATGATGGAAAATGTAGTTTATACCATTAAATCCTGGTGCATAGGCAAAAATGCAGCCCTTTGGAAACATGGAATCGTGGTTCATATACACGCTGTATCATAGTTCAGGTTTCAATAAGTTCAAAAGACATGGACTAACAGCCTGTGTCCCCTGCTGCAAAAAGGACCCATTTCTTTCCCCAGGAATGCAATCAGTAGAACAATGAAAATAATTCATCAGATTAAAGTACAAATAAATCCTGCCCTGGCAACTAGATGTTATTGTGTTCAATTTCAACTTAATTATTTTTGTATTTAATTACAAAATGGTTAATTGCTTCATTTTAATTATGTATCTCTTTTAATTAGATTGAGGCTCAAAAAACCAAGTAAGGCTGCTGCTACCTCACAGCCCTTCCATTCTTCTTTATATCTCACTCTGTATCAGTTGCATTTCCTTGCTTTGCTGTTAGCTTCCTGAGACAAGTCTCTCCCAAAAACCCTGTATTTATCTTCACTTTGGCAATACCCTGGCATACATGCGCTGTATGTGGCAGAAGCCTGCCCGCTAGCTGCAGCAGGGTGGTGGGTGCATGCTTGTATAGAAGCATGTGCTGGGCACAGAGGCTTTACTTCTTTCCTCACCATGGGGCCAGATCCATTTTCCAGCCTCAGGGGTTTGCACAGCTGTGGGGATGGGTGTCAGTGAAGCAGCCAAATTAATTAACCCCTCCTTCAGAAGGGAGGAGCGCATCAGAAATTCCCTGGGAGTATGCATGTAGAGGAGACACAGTTTTGTCTTTGCTCAGGCTAATTTCCAAACGCCTCTATCCAAATGCTCTGTGAGGCATCAGGCCATGAAAGGAAGGTAGGCAGTAAGTTGCCTGTGTCATATATAGCAGACTGGCATTTGCATTAGTGACTAGTCCATCTCCAAGCAGTAAATTGGCCTGCTCAGGGTGCCTTGCTCCCAGGATGGACAAGGAGCAGCCGAGCTGAAAGCCACCTCTGCAGGACATGGATGAGTGGTACCCATAGGGGACAGTGGTACCCACACTGCTCACCCCTACAGCAGTGATAACTGGCTTTGGAATCCATCTGGCTTGTCCTTGCTTTTATAGCAGCTTCTACATCAGCACTGACTTTAACTTTTGCATTAGCCTCTCTTCATAATTGTTGACTTTTCAATACAGGCAAATTCAGTGAATACAAAACCTCAGCATGAATACCAAAGCGGAGAAATGTGGATAGGAGAAAGGAAAGTTCCTTTTTAGCATGCATTTCAGCAACACTTTTCGGCTTGTCAGCACAAAAAAAGCATTCCTGAATTTCTCGCACTACAGAACAAAGTCATAAAAGCTTCTGAAGACACCTTCAAACTGAAACACAGCAGGAGGATGCTCAGCTCTCGCCTCAAAATTTGCTACATGAACTCCAGCAATTCATGTTACTCCTACAAAAATAAACACAAAAAAATATTGGACAAGGTTACTAAGACTCGTCTTGCTAAGATGTCTTAGGTACAGTCTCAGGCCCATCACCAGTTTTCCAAGATGAATGTCTAGGATCCAGGCACAATCCTGCCTATTTGCCATACTACCAAACAAGCAAACATTTTGGCCTGCTTAGTTCTATTAAAACTAAATACTAACCAAAAAAACTGCCTGACTTGGAAACGAGTAGCCAGGACAGTAGGTACAGCATCCCACTAGTGTGCCTGCCAGTGGCTACTCATCCTACCAGGAGCTCTGAGATCCAGCAAAGTCATGTCAGCCTGGGATTTTAGAAACATGGCTCTATAGGATCATAGGATTGAATCACAGAAACAACTAGGCTGGAAAAGACCTTTAAAATCATCAAGTCCAACCTTTACCACAGGACTGCCAAGTCCATCACTAAACCATGTCACTAAGGGCCTCTTCTACACTATTTTCATCAAAAGGTAGTGAATGATCATAAAAGTATTCATGGTGAAGAGAGCCCGCTTTTTCTTACAGGACATTTCCCCTTTCCTCTGAAGTAATAAAATAGCTTTCAGGTTTTATATAAAAACCCCAAAGTACCTCAGGTATCACTAGTTAAAGCTTTCAGATTGGATCATGGGCCAGGAAGGAGGAGAAGGCCTCTGGTGTTCAGCCAAGAGGTGGATGTTTTTGTACAAACACAGCAGACTTGCAAGGTCTTGAGTTTTCTCTCCTCCTCACAGAGGCTCCTGATCTGATGGCACTTTCCAGCTAAGTCCTGCTGGAATTTCTTGTCTCCAGAGATAAGGTTACACCTTTTTTGAATAAATCTGGCCTTGAGTAAAATGCCTGCCTCTGTCTTGCTGGTGAAACCTGCCCATGTAAGTGCAAAACCACCTGTGCTGGTGGTTCTCCTGGGGTGCAGTGAGAAGTGGAATTGGGGCAGTGGTGGTGGCATTGATGGCAGAATTTCAGCTCCTGGGCTCTAGCAAAGGGTCCCTGAGCTTCCTGCATGCATAAGTGAACAATGATGAACACAAAAGCCAAGCTTCAGCCAGCTCCCCACCTCCATGCTGAACTAAGCAGAGGGTCCCACTGCCGCAGCCCATCACCACTGTTTTGGGTCAGCCCATCTAGGGAAGAAGGAGATAAAGCTCTCAACTGTTGCCAGATTAGTGCCATAAAATTCAATATTCAAGCGGCCTTCCCTGGTGGCTTAACATTCCTCACTTGTGACATAAACCTTATTGTGACAGGCAGATCAGCATGGGGTTAGGGACCAGCAAGCTGGTTTTGGAGATGAAAGGTCAGGATAACCTGAACATTCTCCTTACCACATAGCCTGAAACTGCCTGTGCTCAGCAGCATCACATCTGCAGCCGGGCTGGTGTCACCAACACCTGTAATCCAATTAATTGATGTGAAATGGGGGGGAAATGCAGGAAGGGGGGAATACAGTGGTGTCATGAGAGAGTTTGAGTGAAACACTTTTTAGCCACCCTTTCAAAGAGCTCCTATCAAGTGCTTTATTTTTAATGCTTCAATTTTCTTTCCTCTTCTTGATTGTAATACTGTTCTTGAACTTTGCAAATAAAATGTGCTTTCCCTTTTGATTTTTGTCATCATCTCCCTGGCAAGTTATCAGACTTTTAATTCCAAACCTCCATTTCTGCCCCCAGACTACAAGCAGAGCGAGAAGTTAATAAGGTATTTCTCCCAGATTCCCTGCTCTCCAATGAATCAGTTCTGTGCCTGCAGCCCTGAGCAAGGTGTATTAGATCAGTTGTACTGTCTCTTCTCTTCAGAAGAGGAATGAGATGTTAACTAAGGTCCAGGACTGGATTATGCTAACCTCTCCTCCATCAAAAGTTTTCTTCAGTTGAAGAAAGGTCATAACCCAGGGTCTGCAAACGCAAAATACTCTTTTTCCCCAGGTGACTTAAACGACTGGAAGGAAAAGAGGTGCCTTTGGGAGAAAATAGGCAGCGCTGGAAACTAATACACAGTCCTTAATGACAATCTACAAGGAAGTCATAAGTGTCTAAATGCTATCTATATAGAAACCACAATCTAAATCAGAATTAAGGGTGCCAAATTCCTACCACTAAAGAGAATTGCAATAAACAAGGTGCTCCAGAATAAGACTGGCCAGCAGAGAAACAAAAGCAAACTGGGCAGTTTTTCTCCAGGTCATGGTACTGAGAGGAGGACAGCTCTTCCTCAGGTTTTAGCCACCATGCCTGCCCTGCCTCTGGGCAGACCAAGCCATCAGGAAGGATCCCTGCCCAGGCAGCCCTATTAAAGACACTTCTGAGCAAGGCTACGACAATCACTTAACAAGACGAAAACAATCACAGGCTATCTATTGCCTGCTGGGAATACCAGACCAGAGGTTTCATTTGGTGATGGTGAAACTCAGATGTGATGCTGGGGATTGTACAGGCACGTGGTACCCACATCTTTTGAGGTCAGTGAGAAATAGGAAATAATGGAGCTACCACACAACACATCAGCCAGACACCTCCGCAACATGTCAAAGGGGGCAAAGCTGACCCCCGCTACAGATACCTTGCCCAGAGCTGGGAAATGAACCTTCATTCTTGGGAGCATGAAGACAGGGCAGTTAATTGAACCACTGTCAATGAAAATGATGTGGGTGATGACGGACAGTGTCAGCTCGTGCTGCTGTTTCAGTTACTGCAACAAATGAGAAGATTGCAGAAATAGAAAGAAAAGGAGGAGAAATTTCTACCACGTGTCAGGGAAAGGGTTTTATTTTTATCTCTCCACCTTTCTTCATTCAGAGAATAAGCAGCCTGTGCCACCAGAAGGACTATGAACAGACACACTGCATTGCTATGCTGCTGGCACTATGCTCAGGCCCTGGAGGTGCTGGCAATGTGTGTTAAACACTAGCCATCGTTTGCCTGGAGCCTTCCTCTTCATCACATACTAAACTGAATGGCAAGCAGGTGCCATGTGCAGGTTGCCTTAGCAGTGGGGCAGCACCAAAGGATCCCTCAGAGAAGTAGCACCAAGCACTAGCCTTGGTATGCCAGCACAACACTTGCATCTGGTGAGGAAAATGAGGTGAAACTTGATGTCTTCTCCAACCACTGGCTAAAATTCCCATGACCAGGGGATTTTTGAAGGACCAGGGTTTTACTCCAGTGATGTTGCATTTCCTTGGCTGAGTCTCCTTCCAGAGAGGATATGCTTTCATTCGCCACAGCCATCCCTTCTCCTTGGGAAGGGATTCTGATTGCTGCAGCCCAGATGTTATCCTATTGTACCTCCACATGAAATATGCTGAAAGGGAGCACAGAATACAAACAACTGAGGACTCTGACTGCCTCACTCTTACTTGCTGGATGTGCTTTTCCCGGCAGCCAAGTAAAAGGAGCCTTGGTAGGAGCAGAACACTCCTGATGCATGCTCCTGAGACATCTGAGGCTAGAAATGGGGGCATGTATGGGAATAAGAGGAAAGATCTCCCCTGGGTAGGCTTTGCTGTGCATGGCAGAGGACAAGCCAGACATCCAGGATGGAGACTGGGCCACAGCATGGCTTGGTGTCCAGCAGCTACCACTGAGACAAAACAAGAGAGTGTCGAGAGCATCTGAGTGAAGGATCTCTGTGCTCTTGGTGGTGTTGGGGGTTAGCCTATTTCTGTCTCGTTCTGTGATAATGCAGCTTGTGTTTTGGATGCTTGCTTGCACTTAAGCCTTTTAATCACTTGCTCATTAAGAAAAGGTTTTCAGGACACCTTGCTGAGAGGCAGCATCTCATATACCTCTGAGGAGAAAAAACAGCCACTTAGTCAAACACTCAAACCACTCAGATCCTAATGATAGAATAGTAATGAGGATGAAGTGTGTTATCAACTTAATGATAAACTAAGTGATTTGGCACCCATAACATGGGTTCACTCTTTGAGCCCTATAGCTGGTTCCTGAAGAATAAGTGAGATGCAATTAGTAGGGGCTTGAAATTGGTTGTTTGGTTTTAATTTTTTTTTTTTTCTATTGGGAACTGGACCAACTAAATTGCATTTTTAAAATGGTTTAGTGGTACATAGGAGGAGTGGTGCAAGGTGGTGGAAAAAAAGCCCCTAGACCTTCCTTGTGGTGACTTGTGACATAACAGGATCAGAAATCAAATTTACAGAGGCAAAAATCCTTACAAGGTGTTTATTATTTCCTGTTTACCTCTCGGTACATCCACCTTGGTGTGTAAATCGACATTTCATAACTTATGTGCTGGAAGAACCAATAGTTTCAGGTGGACATGGAAGTTAAAGGATTAAAGATTAAACCCACTTTTCCCCAGTTATCCAGGACTCATACTTAGGGCTGAAGCCTTCCCCCAGGAGCCTCCACTTGCAATTGTTAAATACCACCACTGGCAAAGCTGGTAAAAAGCTCTTCTATAAGAGTCAGACCACTGGTCTAACTGGAATACGTAGCAATTATTACTTTTTTTGCTGAAATTCATCAGAAATTGAATTTACTGGTCTTTTGCTGTTCAGTTCCTGGAGCCTCACTACAGGGTGGCCAAGGTGCAAGGTATGCATTTACCACAGGCTTTGCTCTGGCCATGAGGAGATGAGAAGAGATGCCCATGACACCATGCCTCCGTGAATATTGCATTTGCTAGGAACTGATGCAGCTTTACATACTTATATACACAAACATATTGATCGGTCACACATAAAGCACAGTCTAATGCAATGATATAACAGGCATTACCCACAAGAAATTTGCAATTGCTTTAAAGGATTCCTTTCCTGACAGAGTGAATAATTTCTAATCCACGTAGATATGGGCCATTTAGCGTGGTTTACCTTATAAAGTGCTCCTCAGCTTGGCCAAAAGGCAAACCAGCTCTGCTGGATGCTCAGGAAGCCCAGAGACAGCTAACAGCAAATCTGGGCTTTAAAGTCCCCATTTCCTCAAATACAGTGCTATTCTTGAGTTACATTTATCTCAGGTACTTAGAAGTCTGGTCCAACAATTTCTGGGCCATCCAGGCAGATAACACGCTATGAAAACAAACCAAGGCACGTACTGCACCTTCTTGCACGCTGTTGCATGAGCATGTATGTGACTGTTGAGGACTGAGGAGGAGAGTCAGGAGGGGGTAGGTTCAACTGAAATGTTCCTTAAAATGCAGACAAAATTGAAACAGACTCACAGCATGAGTCTAAAATTCTTAGCATAACTGTAAAATGCTCAGATAACTGCATTTTTTCCAGAGAGGGTGTTTAATTTTTGCTTGGACTGTGTGGTTTCAAAACAAAAACAGACTTCGTGAAACTTCTCTGATTAGGGGGAAAAAAACCACATGTCAGTCAGACCGAGCTTGCTGCACCTACAGACACGGGCAGTTTTGGAGGAGCTGGTTTAAAGATTAGACTTCAATTCAGCATCCCTGATTTTCAGTCCTGAAGGAGCAGATGTATAAATATACCCCTCAGGCTTGCACACCCCATCGCAGGGCATCAGCAGTGGCTCCTGGCAGCTGGGGATGGGCCTGACCACATAGAGAAATGCTGCTGCTTGTGGCAAAGCTATGGGGGATACAGGAGGCCCAGGGAGCCAGAGGCATGGCCAACATCCTCACTGAGGGATGTCCTGCGTGATACCCGTGCTACTGGGGCATTGCTGGCAGCAGGGGCTGAGCACGTTGGTGCTGTCATGCCAGTATTTGTTTACTGAGACATCTTCCCAGAAATACTGTTGATGCCTCACAGCACCCTGTCATCTCTCGTGATCTACATCTTGCAAAACCCTGTCTGGTAGCAGAGGGATGATGTTTGTGCACACACTGTCAGGTATCACAGGGGGCTTTTCTCTACGCAGTGGGCTTCCTTTCTTGGTGTGCTGTTCCAAACAGGCTCCTGGCACTGCCTTTCCTTTTCTGAGCTCAGGTAAATACAATGCTAGTATGGCATGGCTCTGGGGCACCTCATTGCTTATTTTGAAGGTCTGGAATCAAATTTGTCAGAGAAACAAAACATTGCTGTTATTAGCAATAAATTATTACTAATGTTATTAGTAATAAATAAAATAGATGATTATTTAATTTTTTTGAAAATGAAAAGGCATCAGCCTTTAATAAGGTTGGAATTTTTTTCCCCCTTTTACATGTCTAAATTTTTCCCATCTCTTACATGTCTAAATTCAGCTCTATCTATTATGTAAAACACTTGAATAGAAGGGTTAAAAATGCTTCCCACCATCATGAACTAGGGGCTAAGGCACATTTACTTTCTTCATCATTGTTCAGTTTCTGCATACTCTAGGAGGGCGGTGCTGAGGTCCAGAAGTTCTAGCAATGTAGGCAATGTTTTAAATAAAAATATATGTCAAGGTGAGGGTTTTTTTCTGTTTTCTGTTCTATTTGCTCTGCTGCAATTACCATTACTAAACATTTTTTAGTTGTGTGTTACAGAGCTCTTCTTTAATTTCTAGTGCAGCTCTGGCACCTTAAAGGAGCTTCAGACACCCAAGGCAGCTCCTCCTGCAATGGTGGGCTTATTCCCCACTGCAACTCTGAATCAGCTGCCTGAACTGACATTATACGCTCACTAGTAATCTGAAAGCACACTTTCCAGTTTAAAAATCTGGATTAAACGTATTGGAAGCTAGCACCCAGCTACTTTGTTGGTGGCAGTGTGTGTGCATGGGCAGAAGAAGAGGACAGGACACTGCAGGAGCACCAGGAGCCTCTCAGATCACCTGATGGAGCAGTCTCCAGCCTACAAGTCCCCCTTGTCTGAGACCTCCTTCCAAAATTCTCAGCACATGGAAAAACCACAGTTCAAGTCTGCTTTATGATTGATGTGTTGCTGCTCTTTTCTTTCACAGATAAAGCAGCGGAGCAATAATTAATGAGAAAATATGAGGATGATGCAATCTGAAGTGAAATCCCAGTTTAACCAAAGCCAGTGGGCCTTTTGCTTCCTATGTAGGGAGAGTTCACATGCCAGCAAGGAAACAAAATGGAGGATGAAGCAGCAGTTAATTGTTCCAGTGTTTTTTCACTGTGATCAGCAGGCCAGGGACTCCTCTCCCAGCTTCCTCTTTGCACCAGCGTTCCCCCCATGCTGCTGAAGGCATATTGTGCTTACAGACGTACAGACAAACCCAGAAGAAGGAACACCGCTGCGGGATGCTGAAGCCCTGCAAGGAGTTTGTTTATGTAGCAGATAGATTGCAACTCAAAGCTAGCTCAAACACCAGATGAATTTTTACCTTCAGAAGCTGCTTTTCCATTTCTGGTCACCAGACATAAGGTAACAGGAGAACAAGGGAAAGACGGACTGCAAGGTAGATATGCCTGGCAGCAGGCACTGCTCTGAGTATCAGTGTAGCAGGAGATACCCATAAAGAATTTGTTCCCCCACCTGTTCCTCTGTAGATCACTTTAAAAATTGACTTACTCTATTAAAAAGAAAATGTGATTGTTACAGTTAAGTGGCTGCAGTGCTAGATATAGTTCATCCTCCCACCCTCTCAAATAATATCCAAAAATGCACAATTAATAGCACATTAACTTAGCCATAAATGAGTGAGAATAAGTTATTGATTTGTTATAAGTACATTTTATTTTGTGCAATAAACAGATTTTTTTCCTCGTCTGCAATATTCAGAAGAGATAATTTTTCCCTACAGCACATTTCACACTTTCCTAGTTTTCAACAGATTAGCATAAATGACATATCATCCTCAACTCATCTCATTTTAGAAAGCACTCCTCTATCAAGTTACACTACGTTCAGATAATTATTCTATAAAAATATCCTTAAAGTAATTGTGTGAATGGAGCAAAAATGTGGTTATAACAGCTACACACTCTGTGTTCAGCAGAAGATGTAGAGCACAGGAGCTGCCAGGGTTGTTCCACCAGTGAAGGGAGCAGATATGTGACAAGGTCAATATTTATGTATGATTCATATGTAAGATCACATATAATCATCAAAATCAAGGTAATAGAAATAAAAATAGGTATTAATGTTTCAAAAATCTTGAAGGAGACCTATAAATCCATTAATTTTTCAGCAAGACTGAATCCATCAGAACCCAGATCCTTCTTTCTAATAAATTCAGTTGTCAGACTCTGAGTCACTTACTGCAGATGCCGACAGTGCTCTATCAGTACCCAGGTTAGGCTCTGCTTTGGTAAGATTTTCTTTCTTTGTCTTTAAATTGATTGCATGATGAAGCCTGCTGCCTGAGCAATGGGCCTTACACCAATTAAACCACTCAGTTTATCAATTTTTTTTCTTTCGTGGCTGAAAATAATAAATGGCTGCGGGTAGCACTTTGCTGTCTTCAGAGCTGATCTGGGATCAGTTCTCTTATGAGAAAAACACTGTCTGAAATGAGATGTGAGCTCTGCCTTGCTACACTCCAGAGCACAGAGCAGCATAGTAGTGCTCCAGAGAGCCATTTTCCAAAAGTGTTTCCTCAAAAGTCTAATGTTGGTATCTTGGGCAAAAAGAAATGTAGAAACATCTTTGTGAAGTTGTCAGTGAACTTGACCTTCGAACACCAAGTTCCTGTCTCCATTTCACGGGATGTTCTCACAACCTTTAGGTTAAGTCCTACATCAAGGTCCCCAGTAGTGCTTATCCTGGCTGATGTATTAAATCCTTCTCTAAAAGCTTCCTTGCAAGATGTCCTTGCAGTTCCGAGTTTCTAACTTCTCTGATGGTATCACTTAGATATTGGTGGAAAATTAGCAAAGATACTGTTGATATTGATACTTGCCCTTCGCTGGGTTTGTAACCTAAGGTGCAGAGTAGTTTCCACAAGTTAAAAAAGATGATCAGCAGCTATTAGCAGTCAGTACAGCTTTCCATTCTCCAGACTGTGAATAGCCAGGAGGTTGTGACCATTCCTTTTCTGTTCCATGACTGTGCCTCCTTGCTGATGCATGGGCTGCTATACTTCTCATGATGGCTCATCTTAAATCTGGTTAGCTGGTTAAGCTGGTGCAGTACTTGGTGGCAAGTGTCCTTTACTTCATATATATAAGTATATATACAGAATACATATTTACTGTCAAGTCTTTAACTGAACCAATGCAAAAGCAAAGCTTGTTTAACTGCCTTAAGGGCACATGGGAGGTCTGTGGCAGGGCTGGTTTTAAGCCTAACTGCGCCTCCTGTTAGTTTTAATTTTGCTATTCACAGTGCCTTGGCAAAGCACAGCAGAGGTGGCTTTGTAGATCCATGTTCCTCAAACCCACAGCTCAGACCAGCCCTAACTCAGGCAGCCTGGATACAGCCTTGCTCCACTTGCTCTTGTCTGCAGGCAAGGTGCAGCCTCCCTCCAGAGCTTTCCTGTGTTGTCTGGTGGGTCTCTGGCTTCCCACAGCCACTACTGCAGTGGTCTCTGGACCCATGAGAAGGTGCAGTCCTCTCCAACCCTCCTCCCAGGCTGTGCAGGGATTATATTCGCTGGCCTCTTCACCAGGCATGCATCCTTCTTGTAACAGAGCCCACATTTTCTGCAGGGAATACTTACACAGATGAAAATGTAAATAGCCAAAAAACTTCTCCAAACGAAAAAGAACAAGAGTAGAAAAGAGAAAAGAAGGTTTCATGGAGGTATTTTCACCATGTCCTAGTGGATCGCTTCACTGCAGGCAACTAATTTGTGGGATTTTATGCTAGAGGGCATGTCAAGTGTCACTGAGTCCAGAAAAAGTTAGTCCTGCATTTTAAATTATGGCAGTATTAAGAATGACATTGTTTGCTTTAATCACCAAACAACCTGCTCTGGCAAGGTAAACCCTTGTGCTGCAAGACCTGCCTCTCAACAGCCAAAGGTTGGTCTACGAGGAAATGTGCTTGGTGGGAGGAGAGGGAAAGATATTTCTATGTTGCCTAGATGCAGCACTACCTAATTTCACCTAACAGCCTGGACTTGGGTGCTGGCAAGTGTTGGGAGGTAATGCAATGAACAGAGCTGGTGTTCTCCAGCCTTGGCAACCACTGCTACTCCTCACCTGCTGGCCATTTTTCACCTCTTCTCCCCTCATGTAGCCAGCCGTTTTCGTCACAGGTATATGTCAGCAGCAGCCAGTTTACATGCTATATTCCCAGTTACACAGCCACAGAGTGTGAAGACTATTTGAGTAATAAATATTGAGGTGTTATGTATATGTATATAATACATTTGAAGTACTAAGATATACTTCTACGATTCTATATGTAGATTATTCATATTCTGCAACTGTTTCTGAAAATGTATAGAGAATAACCCAATAAAAGCCATGTCAAATAAAGATGAGAGCGATAAAAATCCCTGTGAATTTTTAATCTAAGAAATAAAGAACATACTGTTAATACAGCATAATTGTTTCATAAAATATTTAAAGTATACCTTCCATGCTAAATTTGCATTTTCACAAACATTTTTCTATTTATAAACTTGTAACACATTTTATGAATATTGCATACAGCCAGGAGAAACTTCCTCAATAAAAAAGAACTTAATACTTATGTATTCAGCCTCTTGGTCAAATGTTTCCATTTTATAACAGGATACATTTGTATTATTCATTATAATTTATAAATTTTCTACTTAGAGATAATGCAATTACAAATGCTTCTTGCAAATATTTCTTACTTCCCTTACATACCATTTCATTTAAATATCATTCTGCTATTTACAATTGCTTCATTTTAATAAGAAAAGATGCTCCCAACCAATTATTTAATTGAAGGGTGCTTCTCAACACAGTATTCGTCTCTTTCAAAATAATTTGCATTTGTGTATTTGGAGCAGATATTGGACAACATTATTGCTATTTTGTCAAATAACATTTCTGCAGCATGCCACTATCTGGGGCAAGAGCTGATACGAGAATGGAAGTCAGCAGCCTCAGCAGCCTCACCAGGCTTGTATCCTCCTTTACTAGATGGAATAAATATCTTAGTGGAGACAGACCTTCAGCTGACAATTACTTTATGCTCATAAAAACTGAGCTGAAAATGTTTATTTGGTAGAGGCTCTTACATGCGTCCCATTTTCCCATGTTCTCAAACAAGTCCACCAGAAACTGGCTGGGAAGGAAAGCTTCTCAGCCCCACTGTATCTCAGTAAAGACATGTGCAAGGTGCTCCTTTTTATTACTTCTCTCTTTACTTACCTTTCCTTTTTTTTTACCTTTTTTCATATATATTTATTGAAAGTCCGAGTTGTATGAGGAGAACAAAAGGAGGTGAATAATGAATTAAAATAATCTATAGGCAAACAGCATTTCTGTAGTACAGCAACGCCCTTCCACAGAGTTTTGATGTGGTTTTTATGGGTTTTCCCCATTTCCACATCATTAAACTACGTATGAAACAGTAGTTGCAGAAGGCTATCTAGCACTGGCTGGCAGAGGCAGTATCTGTGCCTTGATGCTTTCCAAAATACAAATGTCAGACTTTTATCTGACATCAAATATCAACATTGATGTAATCATATTATCTTAGACCAAGGAGATGCACTTAGACCTCAATTCTGCAAATACCAGAACAATTGGCAAAGTGTATTATGTAAGATCTCCTAAATGAGCGCTTAATTTTACATGGTTGTCTGAGCAATTGTTACCTCTTCCTATGGGCATGTGGATTATGAAATATCTTTAATTATCTCACTATACTACTGGTTTTTTTTTCTACTTGACCCCTCCCTCACTAATTGCTCCTCAAAATCCTGCTTGTCCTCCTGCATGACTGTCTCATTTAGAGCACACGGTTCCCATCCTGCTCTGAAAGCAGAATTATTCATGCCTTCCTGCACCTTGCTGCAGTGTGCTGGATCAGGGTTTCACAAATATTTAACTTACTATCACAGTGCTTCTGGTGAGATGAATTATCACTGAAGATGGTTACACATAGAGAATCAAGACAGACTGAGCATACGGTCCAAACTACCCACTAATTCAGGGTGGAAGGTTTGAAATACCTAGGGCTTAGTATTTCATAGTACATCATATTTTCTACAGCACTTCATACGCTCAGAAAATAGCTTCTATTGATTTCAGATGCAACTGCGCATGCCAAGTGTTTCTGCAAACCCAATCTCGAGGTTTCAAGCTAGACACTGCAACACAAATTGCCATCTCTGATAAGCCTGGTTCCTGTGCTTTCCACCATAACAAAGAGATTTTGTGGCAGAGAAAAAGGCTAGGGTGAGATCCTAGGTAAGGATTAGGCTGCAATGTAGGAGACCTTTCTCTGCCCACAGCGCCATGTCCCATGTGCAGCCTATGCTGCAGCTGACTAAAGAAACGAGATACGCAGAGGACTGCTCAGCTTGCTCCACTTGATTCAGCCCAGAAGCAGATTTAGGCTGTGCACAATGCTGACACATTGCATTCAACAGCCCAGGTGTCCTTTAGAGAACACAGTTTGGCTGTAAGATGCTGTGGATATACAACAGAATCAAATGAGAGTTGTCTGCACTGCCTTAGTTCCGGCTGATTTCAATGCCTGAGACATTTCCTCTATCAGCTTTAAAACAGTAGCTTTTTCATGTAGTCTTCTGCATTCTTTTTTCTAAGAACGTTAAAAATGTTAAAAAAATTAATCTTATCATTTAGCATCAGATAACATCCATGTGGTTCATTTGAGTTGGTGGGAACTTCAATAGCCACAGCACAAACCTACAACGTTGGCACCAGCCAAGTAACTGTTAAGAGTGGTAAGCTTTTGTGGACTAGAAGTAAAAGAGAATGAGACAGGTGAGGTTCATAGACAATAGCTGGGGAACAATAGAAGTTATGGATTTGGAAGTCCATTGCAAGCTCTGGATGCCTGTCCCTCTTTCTTGTGGGCTATTAATTAGTAATATTTTCCAAATAATTTTGATTGATTAAATAATGAGCCACAAGCAGAAATCTAGAAAAATCAACAAAATAGTTGTTAATTATTTGATATGCAATCCTGAGCCTGTGAGCAAGTATGTGTCCTGTTTTGCAGCTGGAGGCCAATGCCTTCTAGGAGCATTGCCTCAAAGTAATCATTGACATCCTTTTAATCTAATACTTCAACTTATACATCCTTTTTTACCAGTGACCAACAGTGTTAAGGTGGATTTCCTGCAGACACAAGGCATAGAGAGATGCTAGCTTCATTGACAGTATTCCTTGTCCTTTCCTAGTTCCCTATTCCTATGCAGATTCATAAAATTTACCTGCAAGATCTCTGGCAGATGTTGCTGGAAAAGGTTCAAAAGTTAGCAGAGAGGGCAAATTGACACAATACGGTCATGTACACTGGACATGAGACATGGACATGGAGCTAGGACAGCGTGTGCTCATATAATCACCGTATACAGAAGGGCACTGTATACAGAGCAGAGGTGAAAGAGCTAAGCTGCACTAGCTGACATGAGCCAGAGATTTTGCACATATTGTGCATGTTAGCCTTTCATGGAGAGTCTGAATGGTTTGCTTTTCTTAAAGCAATGCACCACTTGAAGTAGATTTCTAGTACATAATTGCTGTAGCTACTCCATGTATTTATTATCTTCACACAATAGCTGACTCCAAAGCTTAACAGAATGAGATATCATTTCTCGCACAGTAGTGATGCCTTGTTAAATTATTCACATTATTTATTTGACAGATACTAATAACTGTTATTTGGTATTCAAGAGAGGGACAAAAGTGACTATTTGTTACATTCCTCCATTATCATATTATTCATAAAACGTATGTGAAGTAAAATGTCTTTCTGATGGATGACCGTCCAGGATGTGTTTACATGTTTTGCTTTATAAACAGAGAAAACAGCTACTGAAATTTATTTACAACTGTGCCCCCAGTCCAACAAACCTCATTCTAATCATTGAACCTCCCTCTTCCACATTGAGAAAGTATCCCAATTTGGACCACAGCCCACATGCACACTCCTTGGCCTTTCTCTGTGCGCCTGCCAGCTGACTCTCATGTCTACTGAAATGTGGGCAATGGATTCATGCTGTGATCCCTCTGCACAGGGTTGAGATCCCTCAGGAGGTCTCACTTACCCCAGAGGTAAATGGATGTTGACATTTGTCTTCAGAGATGAAAACCTATTATATGAACGTTGGCTGTGTTTCCCACCCCAGACGATACCCCACCAGGAAACCGTAACATTCATAGGCTCGATTATACGACAGAATGGGTAGCAGGCAGGATTTATTTTTCCATTGTCAGTTCCCATTGAGGAAAGGGGTATTTACATGTGTTAACAGACATCAGTCATGTAAATCCCTGCTCATCAATGGGAAAAAGGACTCTGAAAATTGTTAAATCTGATTTTCCAGAAGATTAGAAACAAGACGCACTTAATTGTATGCTGCTATCACTATCCCTTTTTTTTGTTTTTAAGAATGTTATTCTGATTATCCAGATATAATGACTGAAATATATTCAGTTATGCAGAACAACGAAGGGAAATCAAGTGTCCTTGATTCCCTGACATGCTCCTATGGAAATAACTGATTAACTCTTTCAAAGCAATGTATTTTCTCATCTTCCATTTTAATCATCACATTATATACCAGTACTGTTCAAATGCAAAACCAGAAGTTTAGTTTTAAATGCATATCCAGCAGCTTGTTTGATTTAATCTTTTTAAACCCCACAAACAAGTTATCAGCTGATTTTATAACCTTGAGCAATGGCCTTTCACTCTAATTAGAAAACAGGAGCAAACAAATCCCAACAAAGAAGAACCATTCCAAGTTTCCTTGCCAGTACAGCCCATTCAGGGCACAGCAGCTCAAGAATGGGAATTCCTCACATTTTCATGAATAATGTAGACATTTATTTTACCTGCAGATAAGTCCAAATGAATTTGGTTTACAAATAGGCTGCAGGTTCAGATTAGAGTTCAAACTTGCAGAGTTCAAACTGTCTTGGTAAATCCAGAATCCTTTCTCCAGCAGGAAATGAAACCTAATAAATACAAGAACAAAGTAGGAATAATCAACTGTACAAGCAAAAGGGAGGTCAAGCAGCAGTGCTGCAGCAAAGGATGTGGGCTTGAAGAGGCTTTTAACCCAAACATTAATCCTAGCAGTGTGCTCTGGAACAGCCAAGACATGAAACTATTCCTCACAGAAGAACCAAACCCAGTCTTCGATACTGTTTGTATGCCTCTACAGTTTATTGTCTTAGTCTGCAAAGTTTGTGGACAAGAACACACTTTATTATTATCTCTGTAGATCACATAGCAGTTTGGGGTCTGTGTTGAAGCTAAGCCAGTGATGAAGATGATGATGACATTTACTGACACCACAGCCCCAGCAGGAGACCCAAGAGATGGTGAAGTTTGACCTACAAGTGGGAGCCCAAAGTGGGGCGCACGTGAGCCACAGGGCTGGTGATTCTCCTCTCCCTCAGCCCCTGCAGAGCTTGGTCCCACTCACACATGAGGATCAGAACAAAACTCAGCACATGTGGTCCAAACTACTGCTACAGAGGCACATCTGCATGCTTTCCTAAACACTAAGCAGACAGACCTGTCATCAGCTTCTGGTGAAGCTGAATACACTGTGTCCAGAGGGTCATCCTCACCCACAGACATACCAGCTCTTGTGAAGAAGACTAACAAACAGACCTGCAATGCAGCACATCCCCCTGGTATCAATCCAACCTACCTGTCTGGTCTATTTTTCATCACACTTCCTGACAATTTGCTTGGTATAGAAGGCAGACAGACAAGACTGTGGTTTCACAGTTCTTTTTAAAAAGAGTATCCTATTTACGACCTCTGTTTGCTGGCATATGAATGATGGAAGGCAGGGGTTACACATCGCAGTTGATACTTCAGCAGTCTTGTAATTGAGTCTCCTCGGGAGCCCAGGGTGAACCCCAACCAGACCCAATGATTTGTTGTTATTCATTTAATCAGCTTGCTCTAAAACCTCCTCTTCTGACAGTTCAATTTGAGGCAGTTCCTTGCTCATCCCTATTACGAAAATGCTGTGGTGTGGGAGGCTTCCCAAGGCTCCTCTCCAGCAAACACCAGCACAACAGGCTCATCTGCCTCCACTCTTACAATCCTGTTGGCTCTAAGTGCTCCCATTACCCCATGGTCATCTGTTGGCCCTCCCTATTTGCTGGCAAGTGGCCTCTGCCTGATGTAGTTGAAAAAAGGTTTTATTATTGGGTTTTATACCTTTTAGTAAATTATTCCACAAAATCCATTTGGCTTCTTTTACTATGTTTTTTCACCTGATTGCACAGCTCATGCTTTTCTGCTCTCCCTGGTCTCCTTTTCTGCTCTCCTTTGACAGCTTTGTTTATCTAGCTGCTTACCTTATGCCTGTTTTACTTTCTTTCTAAAATATTATCTGATAACTGGAAATATCTTACTATAACCCAGTTGTAAGGTGCCTTTTGAGCTGACCTTGATACCCTCAAGCATTTTACTCTCTTGACTGTTGCTTTTAATTTCCTTTTAACAAGCTGCACACCTGTATGTCACTGGTCCCTGTGTGAACTTTGCATGTTGGTTTCTCTCTAGGGCCCAGATGCTCTACAGGTTGTGTTATTGCTGCATCTGGTGGACATCTCCACCAGGGTTAACAACCCACCTATCTGCTAAACAGGCAGAGCAGGATGGATGGGCACCACCATCTTCCCACTGCCTACCTTCCTTTGCTCTCTGTAGTCCTTTGAGCATGATTTGGGGAAGAAGGGATGAGATTCTTGTTGATCTGCCCTACCTGGCATGGACCCTGGAGAGTGAGGGACTCCCCCCTGTACCAAAATATGTGGACAGCTTGGTCCAGAGAAGGGCTACACAGATGATCAAAAGTCTGGGAAGCCTGCCCTAAGAGGAAAAGCTGAGAGAGCTGGGTTTGTTCAGCCTAGAGAACAGAAGGTTCAGGGGAGACCTTATCACCTTAAGCTCCCTCTCAACTGGAGATTCTATGATTCTATGATATGATTCTATGATTTCTTTTCTGGAGCTGGGGACTGAGACTGCTCTTGTCCCCTTCTTCTCTATCACCTTGTCTCACTCAGCTGGAGTTAGTGAAGTGACCAAGGCTGCCCCACAGCACTGTCCTGCTCCTCCACGGATCCACACCACCATGACCCAACAAATGAATAAGCTCATAAACAGCACTGTGTGTGGAAAACAGCTGCTCCATTGTCAAGTCTGTGGTCAAAGCAAGCAATTTCCTCTTCACAGCCTTTAGTTTTGACTCCTGTAAATTCTTCTTTTATGATGCCCACTCACTAAATATTAATCTTCAAAAGGCAATGGCTCATCTCTTAAGATGCAGTGATTGGACTCATCCCTGTGTGCCGGGAGTGTTCAGCAGCTTCCTGTTCATTTCACAATCCAGTAACAAAGCTTCTCCCCACTCTTAATGACTTTGTGATTTATAGACTTGCCCATCTTTCCTCACTCCAGCTCACTGAGCTTTATTTCTTCCTTCTGTACATCAGTTTGGAGAAATAAGCAGCACACGCATCTCCTTTGAAACCAGACAAACGCATGGTGGTGATACAAGATAGTTGTTAAAAGTCCTTCCTTCCAGGTACTTGCATTCACTACTTTTTTGGCAGCTTGCACAACCAGGCCTACTAAACACTGACTAATTAGCCCCACTCAGGATTTCTACCTAATGTCATTATCCCTAATGGCACTGACAGACATTTTGCTCCATGTGTTGCCTTCATTGGTTGTGTAATCATCAATACCTTCATGCAAATCATCTCCTGGATATTGGAAGAGATGTCTTGGTGTAAATTAATGGAATTTGAAAAGCTGTCAGCACATAATTTCTCGAAACTTGCTCCCTCATTATCTCTTGCTGTTAGGCACAAAGCAAACTATTCCTCTTTTTCTGAAAAGAGATGCACTGTCTGGCTGTGATCACAAACCACACTCCCAGTTATTTCCCTGAGATCCAAAGACCTAAACTGGCTCTGAATCCACCAGCCCTGAAAGGTCCCTCTAGACTTCCAGGAAACCATGTTTGTTCAAAGAAGTCCTTCCCTGGGTGATGTGGACATGGTGTGATCCTCTCTCTGCTCAACACTGCTCTGGCTATTCATGTACTTCATATATGTTGGCTATTCTCATATGTGGGAGAAAGGGAATAAAGCCTCCTGTTACATCTATAGTATATATCTATATGTCTACATATAGATATATATTTAATATATATATTATATTATATATATTTATATTTATTATATTTTTTATTTATATAATATATAGATATCTATATACCTATAAATCCTAGATATAGATATATAGATATAGATAGATATAGATGATATAGATATAGATATATAGTATTTATCTATAGCCCCACAGTAAACCCTCACTTTCTCAATATAACAGACACTGAAAAACAAAAAAAGGCCAAGATTAAATGCCAGGACAAGTCACTGAATTGGCTTTGCAATGAAGACTGGGTGAGCCAGCCCCAAAACCTGAAGAGGGATCTGTACCCTGAAAATGATGTGGTGGCCATAAGGACAAGCAACACACATCTTTAGCAGGTGGGTTGATAGGCACTGGGAGCAAACTGCCACAGAAAGTTATGGATTTCCTCACTCTTAATTATTTTAATGAATTATTAAAATCTTTCTGAAAGATATGCTTCAGGCAAATATGAACATCCCGTGCTTCGTACAGAGATAAATGTGTTACACGAAGGGGCAGAGGAAGCAAGAAGAAATGAATGTAGCTTTCTGGCCTTGAATACAAACACCAAGACTAACCTCCTTGCTCTTAGGGGTTCTGGTTGCCCCCTGAGAGGAAGAAGACAGATTTTTCTGGATGGCAAGTCAAACCTGGGGCCTGTTTCTGTCCTATCCAGAGGGGCTCTGATGACTTCGTTCCTGGACTTACTGCAGTTCTTGAAAACCTTTGGCAGTAATACAGAAGTCAAGAGACTGTTCTTTATGTTTGCATTTTGGGTATTTGCAGAAATGTCTCTTCAACTAGCCTCCCCTTCTAACGTATGTCTGGTCAGCTGTGACTATGTGAATTATTGTGGGGTTTATTGCCCTTTTTTTTTCCCTATTAAATAATCTGCATTGTATCACTGGCTCTGCAAAACTAGCATTATTTTGTGGAACTTTTGCTAAGGTTCACTTGGTTACCCTTTAAAACTCTATTAACTACCAATACATGCTAAAACTGGTGTCCACAGGCTGCTCACTGCTGCTAGATGCACTCAACCAACACCAGCTGGCAGCACCACGTTTGCTGCTGTATATTAGCATATTAGCCTAGAGTTATTCATACCAAAGTGCACTTCTGCTATTTGGTTGAAATCCTATCATCTTTACCCTTGCAAGGCTTTTCTTGGCTGAAGATGTAGTTGTTTTTGTTGTTTCCTTGCCAGGCAAAACACAAAGACCTTATTGACTATCCTGACTTGAGTGAAGGAAGACACCAAGAAGAGTTTTGCTTGCTTTGTAGGCTTCAGCACATAAAAGACTTAAACTGATACCATTTTCAGCACAGTGGGAGTCAGAGCTGCTGAGAACCTGGGTTAGTCATACAAATTTTCACTTTTATAATTCTACCTAATACACTTCAGCCATTGACAAAAGTAGTTCTTTGTACACACATTTTCTACCCTGTTATTTCCACCTTTGGGTGTTCAGTGTCCATAACACTGTGAACTGGAAACTGCCTCTGGAAACATGATTTTCCCCTTCTGAAAGGCTGAGAAAGCGAAAGGTGTTCGTCACCATGCTAAGTATGAGCCTGGCAAAAGGTGTGCCAAAGTAGTATACATCCCATGGATACTCTTTGGGTTCAAATGGCACCTCTCTTCCACAGGGAAGGATGCTTTGCACTTACTGTGAGCCTCCTTGGGGACCCCATGCACTACCTGCAGCAGATACATGCTGGGGACAGCCTCAGCTGCAGATCTCTTCTGCCCCTCAGATGTTGTCCCATATAACCGTGGGATCTATGCATAAAACTCCCTGGCTGAAGCTGGGCGGCATTTCTGAGGCAGGCTGCTTGGTCAGCTGAGCTAGTGAAGATGCAGGTCATAAGCATCTGTGATGTGCTGGTCCTACAACACTTGCACAGGGATGGGTATGACTCCTCTCCCAGTGAAGGCAGGAGGGAAGAAGGAAGTTTAGTGTACAGCAGTCAGGGTAATATGAGCTACACCCTGACCATTTCTCATAATTTGCCTACTGGTATTTAGTCAAGTGAAAATATTGTAACTTAGAGTTACAAATCTTGATGTTAGCTCTCACTATGAGGACAGACACAAAAGGTCAGAGATATTTCCACACGGCTAAAGGCAGAGGAGCAATGTTGGGTAGCGCTTCTCCGTTAGACACACTCCACCTCCAGATGCTGACAGCTTGGAGGGTACATAAGGTTGAGGTGCTGCCTTCTTATTTAACAGCCTTTGCAGCATTTCTTCCCATCAATCTACTTTGCAGTCTATGTAATTTTGGAGGTACCATGTCCTCCATAACAGGTTCCTTAGTGCACCTGTGGGCTGCATAAGAAGCATCTCCCCTTCTTTGCATTGAATCTTCTTGTGATTTCAGCCAGGGCCCCCAGTGCTCCTGACAGAAGAGCTACCACAGACGTAATTCTTGCTTTGGAGGCAAACCATGCCACCAAGACCTTAAGCCACGGTATAAATTACATCAGCCTTTGGCCCCTCCAACAAAATGCCAGCACCAGGTGGCAGAGAAAAAGGAAATTGAGACTGGTCTCTGACACGCACCTCTATTCCCTTTGCTGAGCTGCCTCCAGCTTTGGCTGACAGTCAAGTTCTGCAGCACAAAAATCCTGAGACTTCATACGTGTAGCTCATGTGAGCAGCTCTTCCTACAGAGAAAAACCCTTGCAAGCCAAAGAGCTAGCCCAGGAATAGGTTTTTCCTTTCATGAGAAAAGGTTTCAGGTTCAGGCTCTAATTTGTTTGATAATTTTTTTATTATGCTGGCCAACATGCTAGAAAGAGATTTATTCATGAAAAGGACAAAGAGAGCATCTATCTCCTCTGCAAAGAGATGAGAAAAACCTGTAAACAGCAGAAGTAAGAGAGAAAGCATGAAGAGCAGCACATCGAATTACCCCTGCCACGTGGGTCACTCAGAGCATGTTTTTATATTATTTATTAAATAGCTTCTGCACAAAGTGCGTTTTGTGTGACTAAGGCATCATACAGTGAATACTAAAATGATGCTCTAGCTCTTAAGCACCAGGGGCAGGGGGAGAGTGGAAATGCCCCTGGAGTTATTGTTTTATAAATAAAAGGTGCTGATGATACTGTGTGTACAACACAGGGTGTAAAGAATCGCTGCAGTGGCTTCATAGGGATGATCTGTGGCTGAAAACTCAGCAATGCAGACAGTAGGTGAGGCAAATGTGCTGAAATGTCAGGATGTGGAATGCCAGAACCACCCTTAAAATAGTTTCACCAAAAATAGCCTCTGTGGACAATGGGAGGGGGGTTTGCCCTCATTTATTTCTATTACCAGCTCCTTCACACACCGTCCCACGAGCACTCCCAGTTGCAGATGGAGTGGAAGGCCAGGCAAAGGGCACACTTTAGACCCATGTGTATGTGCCACTGCTGCAGTCCACACTGGGATGGGAGCATCAATTAAAAAGCAAAGCCCACCACCTGTGGGGCCACCACAGCCAGGGGAGGAAACAGTTGCCTCAAGCGGCTGGCAAATATGCTGGGTAAAACCACAGCTCTCCAAATGCTCCAGGGCAGCTCTCTGCAAACATCAGCAAATCCCTTGGCAGAGCCCAGAGGAAATAAACTGAATGGTGCTTGTGAGCTGACAGGGTCTGCGCAAAGGGAGGAACTAGCACTGATGGGGCAGGTCTGATGGGAAAACAAACTCCTACACTCCATCATGCCAAGCACACCCCTATTCAATTACCTGAAAAAATCAGCTCTTCCCAGCACATATGTGTTACCTGCAAAGCTGGACCAGCCCTCAGGAACTGTACGTGGTGCCCATACAGCCTTCATTTCTCTGGACAAGCACCACTTCGATGGTTTTGGAGAAAACACCATCACTCAAGGCTAAAATTGCACAAAGCTTCTGGGTGACTCCAGAGGTGCTGAGCCATACTAGGGAAGGACATGGTGCCAGGTACATGTCCCAGCCACATCTTACAAAAGGATAAGACCTAGAGCTTAAGTACGTTCCCCCACCCACCATTGGTTTCTGCAGGGTAAAAAGCCCAAAAAAACAGGTGTGTAGGCAAGGACCAAATCACCATGTGTCCCTGAGCATGATAACCAGAGTACTAGCTATGCCAGACTTAGCTCTTATTGTACACTACAGGCACGATCCAAGGCAGGGAGTGGAAGCCTTCAAGGAAAAGAAAACTGTAGGAGAAACTCAGGCTTTGGCACCTGGTGAAATAGAGCTGTGTCAGCAAAGTTTCATTTGCAGTACATGCAGGGAGCATAGGTGGGGATTCAGTGCCTCGATTTGCAGCCGGCAGCTTCCTATACAGCGTGATGACTCAGGATTTCCAGGTGCTCTGCAGGCAAAGGCTGCTCAGATCTTACTCAGGCAGAGTTCCCATTTTTCATGACAAGAAGCCATGCCTTGATCTCCTAACTCTTGTTCTGATAAAGGTAATACTGAAAAGAGTTGTAACCACTGTTTGATGGTTTTATAGTCCACCTTTTTGTGTGCTTAGATGTTGTCACACTCTTTCTGAAACAGAGGGCATCCAACGTGTCCAACACTTTCAGAGCTTTGCCTACCTCTAAGTGACAGGAGAAGGTAGGAGTAAGATTTATGCCTAGGTCAGGTGTAATTAAATAACACAGGATTTGGAATAAATGAAGTATAAACAATACAGGTGTTGGAAAGGACGAGGTGGAAGTAAATTTGAGTGAAGCTTTGACTTCTGAAAGAGTTGAGTGAACACAGACATTGTAGCTCTTAGGAAGGTATAGGAAGGAGGCGGACTGTAGCCTTTAGAAGCATAAATTATAGACTGTATCAATCTCCTCCAGTCATTACGAAAAAAGAATGAATGACAGAAAAAGAGAAAGGAGAGGAGGTCAATGGAGAAGGGTTAAAGGTTAATTTCCTGATTGCCAGGATATGAAAGGTAATGGCCCCAGATGCCTGTGAATTTCCTTTCAAAACAAGCATCATCATTTAATGCATTCTTTTATTACCGATCTCATGGCAGCTTCCTTGTGTTCCAAAATGGTCTTTCCTTTTGCTATTAATACGATAGCAATTCACATACCATGGTCTTCTGACAGACCTTGACATTCTTGTCATGCTATTAGTAAGGGCAGTAAATCTGTTAGAAACATAACCTGCTCCTGCAAGTCAACAGGAACTTTGCCAACGATGGTCTATGGCGATGTAGAAGGTCTGATTCTGATGACTAATCACATTAGTCACATCTTTACTGGAACCTGTTGCTTATGAATGATTCCAAAATGTTTGTTCAGACCGCTCAATTTATATGCAAACATTGCCAGTTGGTACTCTGTTTTATGATACCAGAAGCTCTTGAACTCTGGCGTGTGTCACTCACAGTCTGCAGGCTGCCCACTGCTCTTACTCTAAGTGAGGGATTTACATTTTGGATGGCAGGTAGCAAAGGGCTCTCCTTACAACAAGCACTGTACAGCATGGGAAAGCGGAGAAGCAGTTTGTCTTAGACCAAAGGTTTCAAGGTTGAAAGGTTACAACCTGGTGGTGGGACTGATAGTCCCTCCCTGATCATTCTCTACTGCTAAATGAATGGCCAGTCCTATTGGAAAGTCACGTATCAACACCTCAGATTCAGCCGATTCACCTCAGCCATCCTACAGAAATAATAAACTTTTGTGTCTACAAAAACTGGACCCAGCAATGACCCCAGCTCCATCATTCCCTGATGGAGGGCAAAGGACATGACAGGGGATGTCCCCTGGGCCACCCTGCAGCTATGTGGTCACATGTGGGTTGGTACCTCTCCCAAGCTTTCTTAGGTCCTGCCCCATAGAGGGTTGCTGGACCATATCTGCTACAAGAGGGTCCAAAAAGGTGCTTTTTAGGGTTGAAGGAGGAAAGCGGGAGCCTGCCTCCTCCCCACATTCTCTGCGAAAAGGGGCAGTAGCAACAAGCAAGCCTCTGAAAACCTGAGCTGCACTCTGCTGCTGTTAGCACTTACTCAAATCACATGGCCCCACGTGGATACTAGATGGAGAAATCATTTGTGTTACAACTTGACCTCTCAGTTAAGCTCAGGGTCCCGTGGTCACAAGTGTCTAGGACATAAATAGACATGGCAGAGTGAGGCAATGGTACCTGTTTCAGGGACAAAGAGATGGCAGCTGGCAGGGCAGCAAGGCAATGGTACCCAATAGCTCAGGATAGGAATTAAAACTGAGTCCACAAATTCTTGCCCACAACACAACCACAAGCTCACCTTCCTCTTTATAAGGCTTTGCAAGTCACTTTCTACTGCCCAGAGATAAGAGTCCACAGTACTATAATGGGTAAATGGGGTTTACAAGCTACTGACTGGAGTAACGTGGCACTTACCCTTTTCTCATGTACAGCAAATGAATCACAGTTCACCTCCCGCTTTTTTGAGAGGAGCTTGAAGTGCCTGGGTAATTGAAGGGAACTCTGAAAATGTCCTGAGGGTTGCCTTATGGCTGGACTACCTCATCTGCCTGCCCCCAAAGGATGTACAGATGATGTACAGATCCAGTGCATGCAACTTATTTTTGCATCCTCCAACTATGCCAGAGCAGTATTTTACACCTCAGCAGAGAGCTAGTCTCTGTGTAAATGGGCCACTCAACAGAACTATGCCATACTGCCTCTTCCTCAGATCAGACACAGATATTGCCATTTTTCAGGATGTGGGATGTAAGATGAACAGATTTCATACCATGACTTCCAAGCCTCCATACTGGGACTTCTGATCAACTGCCCTATTCACCACAGTTACGGAAGTTATTTATGTTAAACAGATTAAAGGCTAAGTAACTTAGATTTTCTCTGAGTGATGTGTTGTTTCAGCTTCTTATACATTAAAATTTATTTGCATTAGTGAGGAAATACTGTACTCGCCTTCCCCCAGGAAGAAAACTTGCTCATGGACTCAACTTTATTTATTTATTATTAGTGTAGAAATGGTTTCTGCTGAGGGGCCAAGCAGGTTGGTTCCTGGTGACCATGACTTATTAAAACACTTCATTCCTTACACAACTTGTAAGGAGACCTCTATGGCAGAAATAGCAGGAAAGACTTTGTCATCTCTCATAATTATAACACATTTTCAGCTTGGCTCTTTTCCCACTGAAGTCACCAACCTAATTCCTAGAAATGTACCCTATCAGGCAACTAGTACTTCTTTATTTGCCATAAGTTGCAAGTCTCAGAAGTCATCAGCTCATTCTGTTACTCACTTCTTTGCAATTTATTGGGATTAGAGTCAGACTGTTTGAAAATACTTTATAGCACCGTTTAAAAACTTTCAATTTTCTGTTTTATGTAATGTAACCACTTGGAAGCTTTTGTTCAAAAATAACTCTGCAAGTATTCTACCATAAGTATAATGGGATGATTACATTACTACAGAAATTCTAGAAATTTACACAAATACGATGACAAATCTCCCCGTGTTTGATTCAGGCTGCTTGTGCATGCTTTCTCCTCCCTCCCCAAAGTGTCTGCTACTGATGAATTAGTAGATTGGCTCTTATTTTGGTACAAGTACCAAAACTTTTTTTATCCCTCTTGTAAGGTAAGGAGGGAGAAGCTATAGGAATGTCATACAGGCTGCAGGGATGCAGCTCTTGCTCTTCAGTGCCTTTGCCAGGCTATGAATCCCCATGTCCCCACCACAGGATAAATGAATGGGCAGTACCATTGGAAAGGGACATCACCACATGCAGATGTTTACTTCTGTGATCTGTGCTGCCTGGCTGGAAACATCTGGCCATAGGAAGGGGGAGGAATGGCTGGCAAAGGGGTGTTTCAGGTGAAGGTGAGCCAGAGGCTTTACCTGAGTACTGCCAAGAGCATGAAAGAGCAGAGGTTTGCATTATACTTCTTTTGTAACCTGCTTCTCCGGAGCTTTGCTGCTGCTTAGTAGCACTAAGGGTTTGGAGTATCTATGCACCAGAAAGCTTTCTTAAATCAATAGTCTCCTGTTGCTACATAAATACCTAACTGGAGCAGAGATGTTTATTTTTGAAGTGGCAGATGTTGCTCCTGTGACAATGTTTTATTATAATGATTTTGATCCTGAACCTGCGATCTTTACACGAAGACAAGGCTCCCCTTGATTTCAGTGCAAGCTTTGTCTGACTAAGGATTTCAGAATCAGCTCTTTGCTTTTATTTTTATTGAAAAACAAGCCTATGGTTGACAAGATGAAAACAGTAAGTAGATCATGTCAGGGAGACAAATTCCTCTGAGAAATTTCTAGCAGGGAAAACAGAGCTTTATGACTACATGGTAGTAAGTTGTGAGGTTCAAATTCTAAGGGTTTTCCAGGGAAAAATACTAATGCACTATTGTGAAGGGTACCTATTCTACCAGGGTAAAAGTCCCAATCCAGCACATGCCTCTGGCATCTCTCCATTAGAGACTACACAAATGAGTAAAGGTTGCAGCACTGAAATGAGTAAAAAGAAAATATTTTCATGAAAACTTAAAACATCCATGGAATTAAACCACATTTTGATCTAAGGGGTTTTGAGGGAAGATTGCACATCAGTCTGGCCATACTTTATGCCACCAAAAGTGCCCTGATCCCAAGGGGGATATAAGCTTATCTGAGAGCCATTCGCAGAGGGGAGCCACCCAGCACCCAAACCGGCAAGATGGGGAGCACACCAAGCTCTACAGATCACAGTAATTGCAGAGGCATGGAAATGGCAGCAAAGGGGCTGGGGTAGGCCAGCGTGGGGGGCTGCCCACCAGCTCTGCTGTGCTGTTCGTACAGGCAAGAATTCCACAGGAGTGGGGCAAGCACAGGAGGTTGGGGCACTTGGGGTGGGACAGGCAAACACGGAGCTGGGGCTTCACTGGGTGCCTGATTCACACCCCCTGCATCAGCAGACCTCAAGAAAAGCCTAGGGCAAAATGCCAGCAGGGCAGGGACAGCTGCAAGACGCTCTGGCAAACAGGAGGAAATGGGGTGTTTGGGGTTTGTTTAGGGGGGGTGCAGTTTAGGGAGTGATGAGTGAGGCTGTTGTTTTAAACCAAACATTCCTACTAGGAGCAGAGGGTTGTGAATGCACTGCTTGACCTACAGCTGTTTGCTGAACCGTGATGCATGCTTCGTGCCCTGCTGATGCGCTGAGGGAGGTGAGTGCTCCCAGAAGTTTGTCCCAGTTCTGGTTTGACCAAAATCAAAGGATCGGTGTTTTTGCAGGCACGGACACAGCAAGGGGGAATGTGGGGATGAATTCTTGGAGAGGTAGGGGAAGAGTGAGAGAGAACGTGTGCTACATTAGAAAGCCCCCCATTGCCCAGAAGGGGGCACAGGAACCTGAATTTGGTAACTCGGTGACCTAAGGCACCGGATTTCAAATGTGGGGAGCAGTGGGGCTACACGCCGGCTAAGCCTGAAGCCCCTCCAGCACCCTGTGCAAGCAGCAGGCAGGGGGCAAAGCGGGTGTCTCAGCTCCCTCCCCCATTAGGAGTCTGTACCAAATACTGATCAGCAGCGGAGGTGCGCCAGCATCAAAGGAGCTTTCAGTCCGTCCTCACAGCAGGCTGCCAAGCCGCTGTGACGGGATTTTGCAGCCCACTTCACCCTGCTTTAAACGCAGGTAACACCGGAGCAGCACGTTTAATTAATCTAATTGATCAGCGCGAACCGCAGGCACCGTCCCTCCGCGAGCAAAACGGGTGCAGAACCGGCTTCTCCCGCCGTGACACCCTCTCTCCGTCCCTTCCCCCGGCGGGACCCACCTGCCCGCTTCATAAACGTCTTTTGCCGCACCACGTTATTTCCCCGGCCCGCGAACGCCTCCGGCCACAGGGGAACTCACTGCGGCGCGACGGCTACCGAACCCCCGTGGGCACCCGTAGTGCTTGTGTGTGCGAACACGGAGGAAGGGACCTCATGGACTCTACATTCTAGAGAACGGAGCTATTCCCCTACCCACCCTCGTGCAGCGTTCTAGAGCCCCGCCCGGCCCCCGCAGCCGCCGCCCGGCTCCGCAGTGTCGGGGGCTGCCCCCGTCACCTGGTCACCTGATCACCGC
>JANHGB010032565.1:0-27821 GCA_026283785.1 Coracopsis vasa | reverse complement strand
GGCCGCGGGGGCCGGGACGGGCGGAGCGGGGGGCGGAGCGGGGAGGCACCGGGCCTTGCCGCGCCGGGTATAAGCACGTTTTCTGTATGCCTGGATATATGCAAGAGTAAAGATGTGTTCTTTTGAGGAATCGCTCATCTGTGCATGGCATTACTGGTTTTGTACTCGTAGTAACGTGGTTTTAGAACCTGAGTAGTTTATGGGACCATCGGTTTAGTGCAGTGGGACTATTTCCCGTGCATTTGAGAGGGAACATGCTTATGCTGCCATTGTTCTTTCTCAAATTGAAGCACGTTTTCTTTCCTAATAAAACAAGAGTTCAGAGTAATAAGGAGAAGGTTTATGTAGAGCCAGATGTTGAAAGGTACTGCATAGCACCAACTTACAGTTCAGAATTTGGTTGGTTGGGTTTTGGTTTTGGGTTTTTTTTGTTTGTTGGTTTGTTTTTTTTTTTTTGTGGGTTGTTTTGTTTGGGGTTTTTTTTGTTGTTTTTTTTTTTTTTTCTGATGGTGCTGATGTTGGCACCAGGTCCGTTAAAATGATTTTGTTTTCTCAGCTGCTTCAACATCTGCTGTATCAACAGTGAGACAGTACAACAAATCAACTAGCCCCATAACAGAAGACTTTAGCAAGCAACTAAACCAGAAACTCTCCTCAAGCAAGCAACGGTGCAGCCATTGATGATAGTACTGTGCTGAACATAGTTTTCTTTCAAATCGAACAGCTGGTTTACTAATTGGTTAGTTTGTTGTTGTTTTTTTGTAATAAGCATAGTATTGTCTTCTAATAAGTAATGGCAATTATTAAAGCTGTAATTGATTGAGGACCCATATAATGGTTAGGCTGAGAAAAAATAACAGCTATCCCAAAAGCCCAGCCCTGTGAGGTTTGTACTCTAGTATTGTACTGTTACTTGGAAACAATGAGCTTGTGGTATTTCAGGACTGTTTTGCACCTGTATTACCCAAAAGAACATCAGTTTCAAGGGTGGCTCTGTGGAAGGTGAAGAGATTTGTCCCGAATATGGATCAGGGCTTTGTTATAGGGTAATTTGGGTGGGGGGAGAGGGGTGTCTGTATAAACGTTCACTCGAAGGCTTAGTCCATTTCCTCGTTTCTGATCTGATTCTGCGCTTTGGCGGCAGAGGATGCTGTGCAGCTGCTGAACTTCTGCAAGTAGGGAGGGAAGGAGACCTCTGCGTTGGGCTCTCTTCTGCCATCAGCTGGAGGACGGGATTCCTGACGAGACAGGAGACCAGACGCACTGGATGCAGGAGTGAGGGAAGGAGGGTGTTGTTAATTGCAGGAGGTATCTGTGGTTGGCGGAGAAGAGCACTACTATCTTAGAGGCTGTGGTAAGTCTGCTTAATTTGGCTCTACTAAGCAGCTCTTTTAACAGTTCTTTATACAGGCCTGGCTGAGGTAGCTCAATTTCTTTTTTAATTGCATCACTGGATTTGCTTAAACATTTTCATGATAACCAGTGTGCGTTGTGCACTTCCATGCTACTTACGATAGTAAAGCTCTCGTCTTTGAGTGGGTTTCTTACATACTACTATAATGGAAAAAAATAAATGCTGAGAGGGCCAAAGGGCATGTAAAATGAATTCATGCTGACGAGCATTTAATGATATTTTTCCTGTATTGAGTGCAAACTTTGCTAGCAGCTGGTAATTCAACTGTACAGGACCTCTGGAGGTCTTTAGTCCAACCCGAGGGGATCGCTGTTCCCAGGCTGGATGAGCTCGCACAGGGCCTTTCTTGTGCAGCTGCGTTTGGAAAACCTCCACCCCTGTTGTGCCTGGGCTTCTGCCCACTGGATATAATTTTTTTCTTGTATTTCATGAGAATTTATTTTGCTGCAACCTTGTTGTCAGGTCAGTGCCTTGCTCTTGCTGCTGAATCTTAGGAGCAGGACTACTTTACAGACCAGGCTTTGTCCAGCTGGACACTGAAGTGTGATTAGGCTGCACTTTCTGGTGGAGGTGAGGAGTGTCAAACACTCCTACTGTTTCTGTGCTGAATCCTCTCATGTTAACTCCTTGCAAGGGCCTCCTCTTTAAAAGCAGTTTAAGGTTGAAACTTCAGCCAAATACATTCTCTTTGCAGCAGTGTGAGGCAGGGCAGGCATCAAAAATGACATCTTGCACAGGAGATATTTTTTTTGTAGCCCTGTTTAGATGTGTACAACCAAAGTGTGTTGGCTGGTAAAAGAAGCGTTGCAGCGAGTAGGTCAATCAGCCTTTTCAGTGTTTGAACTGAATGTGGTGCTTCACCACATTATTTCAGTTTACCTGTCTTTAAGCACCGAGAATAGGAGCACATACTGATGTGCGATGCTCAGCAACTCAACAGTGATAAGAGGCAAGAAAATGACAGTTTACGTTTTGATCTGCATTTTCAGTGCATAGTGTTGTATGAAGTGTGGGGGCTTTCAGCTTGTGCATGTGCTGTTAGATTTCTGTGCTCTTCCGTTTCTTTGGAAACACAAAAGGAAGAAGAAAGAGACACTCAGAGCTTAGATCAAAGCCAAAAGAAAAACCTTCAAGAACAAGAGTTGAGCATGAGGAAATGTACCTTACCCTTTTTAGTTGGCTAGGTGAAATTGCAAGGTCTTGACTTTGTTGAAATCTCCATGTCAATTTGTAAAGTATGACTGAAAAATTACATGTCGAGATGACTTTGATTATTGTATCACTTAGTGGGTCATCCGTTTTCATACCTGTATGTGTTGTGGTAGTGGGGGTCTTGTGGTGGGTCTTGTGGTATGTTTTCTTTTCAAAGTGAGTGAAGCCAGTTAGATTTGCTGTGTAGCCAAAACCTCTACTGATGCAAATGAATGTAATTCTAGAGAAGGTTGTAGGACTACTCTGATTTCCAGAAGATTTGAAGACATGGACTCTTATCTGCAGTTTTACATAGGGTGACATCCAATGAAGAAAACTTGTTGTTTTACTTGTACTTTGGAAAGAGCTCAGAAGCTTCTCAGGTGCTTGTATTTAGGTGCTATCTACCTTGATTTTCTTTTTTCCTGAGAGTTTGTACACAAAGAGGGTATTAACAAAAGAACAAGAGACACTGCATGTTCTAAGGGAGTGAAGAATGATCAGGTCTGATCCAGACTGAGACAGGCACAATGCTTTCAGTGAGGCTGTTTGAGACATTTGGTTTGAGCACTGAATTAATGTAGTTGCATATCAGAAAATTGGAAGAAAAAGATTCATTGAGAACAGAAAAATTCCCCATCAAGTTGGCATTTCTATTATTTCTGAAGTTAAAAGAACCAATTTCATCCAGTCTACTCTATTGCACAAAGCCTTGATTGTTACTTCAAAATGATGCTGAGGGCTTGCAAAGTTGGACAAGTACTCTTGTTTAACAGAGGTCAGCTCAAAGGTTTTGCATGTCAGTATAAGTTGAATTAGGTTACTATTTCAGTTTGTATCCAAGAGAGAAGTAAAATCTTTGGGGACTGAGCTGAAATTTAGATGATGTGAAGGTTGTAAGAGAAAGATGAAAACCTTTCTTTCTATTTCTGTCATTTCAGTAATTTTTCTGGATGGTACGTTCATAGGAATCTCCCTTTTTTAATTTTTTTAATACAGGATTGATTCTCATGGGTATGTGGAGGAGGAAAAGGGTAACTACAGATAAAGAAGCTGCTGTGCTGAAATTGTTTCAGGCTAGCTCCTGGAAGGTAAGAGAAGTTATGATATGCCTTGGGAAAGCCTTTCTTCCTCTAATGCTTGATGACCTTTAAAAAGTTAATAAAATCAGAGAGAGAGTGAAGTGTAGCATTGCTCAAAGAGAATGAGTGCCCTAGAGAGATTCACACTAAGAATTAGGCCCCAAGATGTGCTGCGTGCAACCTCCTCTGGAAATATACTAGTATTCTGGGACAGATGTTACCATCTTCCCTGTGATGAGAGGTCTGTTGTTTTCCCACTTCCTCTGTGCCCTTCCTTCAGCTCTGCCTTCAGATTTACTATTACATAACACTGTCTTCATAAAACATCATTTTTTTTCCAAAACCATAGCTATTGCTTCATCAAGGCTAAAAAGCCAAAGTGTGACATCTCTCCCAGGCTTCCAAGGAAAGAACAAGCAGAAGTGATCTGTTGAAGTGCATTCCCTATTTCTTTTACTATATGAGGGTCCAGGTGAAACACAACTCCCCTGCCCTAGTGTCATAATTTTTAATTTTTTTTTCTTGCAGCCACTGTAGCTGTTTATACGAACTAAATGTAATGTTTGCTGTTGTGAAAGTTCATCCAGAAGCCAAAATACACACCCTTCTCTCTTCCCTGGAATATTCGGTATGATGTTTATGGTGAAGCTAAAAGACCAGCTGAGTTAGCTCAAAAGTCTTAAAAGACTTGTGTTTGCAGCTATTTCAGAGTAACAGACATACTGCATGGTTGAAACTACTCTACTATCTGGGCAATGCTGCAGAGCTCCAGAGATTTATAGTCCTCGAACTGCTCCTGTATAACTACAGAACTGTAGGCTTTATGCACCATCTTACTCTTACCCTTATGCTGTACCGCAGGGATAACGTGAGGCAGGAGTTCTATGAGAAGCAAGATGATGAACTACTTTTCCTGCATTGCCCTTGTACTTCCATGTAAATTCTTTATTAAGGTGTTTCTGTTGGCAAACATTTTAAATACACACTAGTTTTTTTCTGCAATACTGGAAGAAAATTGACATTTGAAAAGAAGAGAGAGAAGTCTAACAAATCTAGGTAAGAAGCAGAACAAAATTGCTTAGACTTGAGACATCACCTAACTTAACCCTCTGCAATCAAACGGAAGGCAAGACATGAGGGTATCAAAGTTCAGTTTCTGGATGCCGTATATAAACCATGGGTGTAATCTTGTCCCAGTCAAGTACATTGCAAAATTACCATTAATTTCAGGAAGTACAGTCAACTAGGATTATCTTTCTTTATCTTGTCTACATCCCCTGTTGTTGTGCCTTTGAAGTTTCTTTCAATTTCTAGTCTTTCTAGTCAATTCTAGTCATTTCTAGTCAATTTCTAGTCTTTCTTTTTCTTATAAGTCAATAAGAATGGAACCCTGACAACGCTCATGTGCTGGATTTAGTGCACAGGGTTCTTTGATCATGCAGGCAGGATTTTGGAAGTCCCACAACAGTAACATGAAATTCAATATTTCATGCTACAGCTAGAATCTATAGTCAAATTACTAGACTTTTAGCTCTTTTTCAAGTTTGGGCCATCCTAAAAAATTCACAGTGCCAGGTTGGACAAAGCCATGTGCGACATAGTCTAGGGTGCAGCCTTCCTGCCCATGTCAGGGGGTTGGAACTAGATAATCTTAAGGTCCTCTCCAGCCCTAACTATTCTATAATTCTATGATTCTATGATTCTATGCTTGAACTTGAAATCTTCTTCAATTCAGACATATCACAGTTCCAGTTCTTGCAATTTACGCTATAATATTAGTATTCATGTTGATTTTATGTTTTTGAAAAATTTACCTCTGTAAAAAAATTCACAGCTCTAAAGATCTAATATCTCTAGTGGAATGGATAATTCATTAGGATAGGTGACTCAGTTTGCAGAATTGGTATAGTTGACTTTAGGTGCCTTACATAAAATTAGCAAATCTTTATTATTTATAGTTTGTAGTGTTCTGAATATTGTTATTAACTCTGGGTTACATTTATACCATAGTATAAATGACAGGTTTTGTTTGCATTATGGAGTGGTTTTGAGGAGGAACCTGAAGGTGGTTTTAAAAATGGGTACATATGGCTTAAATCAGAAGCAGCCATCTGAAGGGAGAAGTAATAAGGAAACCAGCCAGCCAGCTAAACAGCAGAATACAATTCCTGCTAACCCTTTGGCAGAGAGGTGCCCTCCCAGTGCCCAAAAGCATCTGGGAAATGAATATGACATTCAAAGCCTGACAGATGGTGAGAGCATCCTGCCTGTACTCAGATCATGCCAGCTGAGGATACCTGGTCTTTAGTAGTCAGAATTGCACTTGAATGCAAATAACTTTTCAATCATCTTAAAATTGAGACCATCTAGATGAATACAATGTCTGGTAAATCTAGTTTTGCTGGTTTTTATGAGAAACAGAACAATGGTTTTGGTATTAGAACAGAGCACCAGAGCCTTCAGAGTGAAAAATGAAAGTCTTTTTCTGCAAAGCTGGGTTATTTTCAGATCCATATTCTTCCTTTAATGATCTTAGGTTAGAAACTGTGTGTTAGTGAGATATTAACTCTTTCCGAACAGATTTTTAATGGGGAATTTTGCCAGTCCTATTCCTTGTGGAGAGCAAGCCGGGGCTCCCTTGGGGCAGGCAGCATTTAAGTGGCATTCCACGAAGTTTGGCCCTGGAGAACACAGTTAAATAGAGTAAAAAATACATGTCTGCACTAAGCAACCAGCCTTTCAGATGGATGCCTTTTGCACAAGGCGGGTAGTTTAAGTGGCATGTATAAGCCCTAGAGTTTATCTGTAACAGGCAGGATAACCAGTGTCAGGTCAGCTTAGCTCCACCCTTTGTTAGAAATTGGAAAGAAAAATAAAGTTGATTTGTTTCTAAATTATGTATGTCAAGGTGAGTTTGTATTTTGTATAAATGTTTTCTGAATTGTGTAGGGAGCTCATATGGCTCTATACTTACTCGTACAAATAAAATACAAATTCTTGCTAAGAGGGGAAAGGATTAGAAAGTTGAGGAATTGAGGTGGGTCAGGTTATGACTACCACCTGGGGGATGGGCAAATTAAAAAGATTTTGGGATACTGGAAGCAAAGTAGGAGAACATACCCATGACTCCATTTACCAAAATTGCACTTATATTTCCCTAGGATATCAGATTTATCCATGTGTTTATCAGTTTTATTTTCCATTACAGACCCTATCAACTTGTCCTTTACTGATCCCTAGTTCTCCACTGGAATACTTGACATCAAACACGTCACCTTCCCATTCATAGGTACCAACATCATATTAAGCAAGTGGCTACACAAAAGTGTAGCTATTTGACTCCAAGGTTTTTTTAGTTTTTTGAAAGTGATTTCCAAAGCTTATGTCAGTATCATGCTGGTTTTGTGTGTTATTTTTTAAGTTAACTCATGAGTTAAAGACTTTTTGTTAGTTTTGTTTTGGGTAGCATTTTAGGTTTCTGAATTTACTGATTATGTGTGTCATCTTCCTGCTTAGCCATGCTGATTTAATTTTGCTTCTTCATAAGACCTCCTAATAGATAGTATACATTCACCATGTGCCTCTAGTAGGGCACCTTTAGGTAGACACCATGCTGCTCGAAAGGATTTAACTATTAGATGTTCCTTTTAGCTGTTTTTAAAAGAAACATTCTTGGTCTTATCTGTTTCTCATTTTGAAAGTGAATGCAGCTATGCAGATTTTTTAAGTTGGACTGGGGGGTTTTTGTGGTTTATGGATACTGAATCTAAGCATACTAAGGCTGACACTACAATTCTTTAATTGTAATTGTAAAGATTTAAAACCTGGTCCTGAGCACTGTTCAACAACAGCTTAAGAGCTACTTCCGTCACAGGATCCCTAATCACCCACCTTATTAACTGTTGATTGTATGTCAAAATATAGGACCAGTGTCAGAACCCAGTGTGATATCTATTCTATGCACGTGGAGAGCATTGAAGTCTACAGTTGGCGCTTGCAAACACAGTTGCTAGTGTTGAGGCAGCAGCTGACATTTTTGTTTCTTTCAAAAAGCTGAAATGTCATTTATAGTTCATAAGAATGATGTCACTTCGTGTTTATAGAAAACATAAAAAGGTTTACTTTGTAGCTATAGAGAAAAGAACTTTCAATATCTCTTTAACTTCGAACAATTTCTTCATTCAAAGTGAATTCAAAATCCACTCTAATTTCACTGCAGATGTCTGATATTAAACATGATTCAGTTTGTAATGTTTATGAATACTTTGCCCAATATGTATTTAAAGAAAATTGGGAAAAGGATACTTTTTTAAAGATCTCCAGTGAGTTAGATTTGTTGCCAAAGAGAGTTGTCTTGAGTTACAGCTTTTGATCTCCAGCTACATTATTTTTAAGCTGCAAGAGTGTGGAGATCAGTCTTTCTTCTTCACTTTCTTTGTATGGAGAAGATTTAAACAATATTACAGTTTGATTTCTGTAATGGTAGGTCAACCTCCATTACCTTACGTACTACCTAATCTCACAGCAGAAACAATAGTTGTGTTGAAGCTCAGAAGCTGAGAATAGCTTTTACTGTGTAGATGGTAAAACATATCCTGCTTATGAGCATTGTGTTTGATTTGCATTGTTGTTCACCCTGTAATAGAAAGGAGTCCATAAGATCCTGGAATCTGGACCACAGTGTCTGCTTCCATTGTTGCAGAATTCAGTGCTGCAGAGACAAATGCAGTTATCGTCTTTGCTTTAGTATTAGCCAGTGCTCCATAATGACATTTCAGAGCTGCAGGCACAGTTTTGAGCTGTGACTGCAAATTGTTACTTGGCTGGTAAAAATCACTTGGGAGTTGTTAGAACCATTGTCTGAAGTTTATTTTTTAATGCCTTCCATCTAAAAGGCAAGACGCCAATTTCCTTTGGGTTCTTTTTTTCTAGATTTCCGTTGGCTTCCCTAATGGAGAACTGTCTTCTGATGCTGGCAAAAGTCTGCCACATGTCCCTGTTTTGAAGTTTTCACTCTCATTTAAGATATGGCCTAGGGTCTCCAGTGACACACGAGTTTCACATATATAATTATGTATTCTGTAGAGAGGGATCTGCTTGTGCTTACCAATGAACTCCTGTTGAGGGAAGAAGAACCTATGCTGAATATCTCAGATTTATCATGTCTTTAATATCACTTACCTAAAGTGTTGTTCATGTTTATCCAGACATTGACAGGACTGATCAGAGTCCATTCTTGAATACCACTTCGTTTCTTCCTGATTATTCACAGGCAGCAACAGCACACAGCTGCCCTGGTGAGAGTAATTGACTCTTTAAATATGAAGTTCACAGAAAATATTTTGTCTGTCTGCTTTTCTGTCTTCTCATCTTCTGTACACTATGTGCCTTCCTACGCTGTAACCTTTGTAGAGCAGTACTGTCCTTGTAAAGGTCTGTGTCATGCTGTGACCGCGGTGAGTCCTGGTACTGGCAGAGACCTCAGGAGAGTATTACAGTCCATATGCTAAACACAAATATAATATAGCAAATTAATAGTTTTTAATTATTTTTCCTAATATTTAGCCAAAGGAAAATAAAAGGTTAGTGTGTTTTTAACATTAGGAGAAAAAGTACAGGTAATGTGTCCATATTTGGAACTTTTACGTCTTTTAACTAAGGAACAGCTTTATTTACTAATGCAGTCAGATTTGCTGCTAAAGTAATCTTAGCTTCCTTGCTTTCATCTGCACCTTGCAGATACTAGTCAGTTCAGTACGAATCTGTCAGTTTACCTGCTCTGTGTGCTAGGAGTGCCCAGTCTAATAAAACACTAGTGACTGACATTTATAATGGCATCCAAAAATTTCCAGTTGTGTTCTACCAAAGGTTACTTTACTAGTCAATCCATCCTTCATCTCCTTTTGCCACTGACAAGAGTTAAAAACATCAGTCAACTGCAGAAATGCTAGCGTAAAGAACATGTGAACAGCCATTCCTTGTCTGACCAGTAATCCATGTAGCTTACCAGCCTGCCTGTGATACTGTCCAGCAGATGACTCTTAGAGAGGAATGTATTGAGTGAACTCTCTATGTTTTTCCTCAAATGGTGGTTTAGAAACTACATCCAGAGCACTTTTAGCCATGATAATAGACCTACTTTCCATTAGTCTATTTCCTGAACCTTTTAGTTTATTTAGTACTCACAGCATGTAGCAATGAATTCCCCATTTTGATAATGTGTTGAGTGAAAACATTCTTCCTTGGTTTTGCCTTAAACCTGCTGCCAGATCCCTCATTTCGCTTTCCCAGCCTGGAAAGCTGTGAAGAACAGCAGAACAGGATCTGAAGGACCCTACCCAGATACAATTAGTAAAAGGACAGAAGTCAAGGCTGAGAATGGCTATGACTGCCAGACTTCGTTTTTATTGCAAGTGTCAAGGCCCCTTTATGCTAGCACTGGTACAGGCTTCTGAGAGAGAACTTGATGCAAAGAACTGATTGTCTAAACAGAAGCCATCAAAGTGGAATAATGAAAACTCAGGAGTCTGACCCTTTCTTTGGAAAGAGATACAATTACTGCGGCGGCTGCCCAGACAGTATGCTGGGAAATGTCCTTGTGCACTGTGTCCTCCCACTTCTACTCACAACCTTCTTCAGCTACTTTTAGCCATTCCTGCTTGCAGGGGCATTGGCAATTAAGAGTGTGGCAAGCACAGCAGCAACTCTAGTAGGCAGTGAGAAATAGAGCATATGGGAAGAAGGTGAGCAGGAGACTGGAGTTAGGGAAGAAGATAGTGGTGAATGTAAGAAAAGTCACGGCAAGCCTGACCAAAGAACCCAGTCTCCTAACTCCAGCAGAATTTGTATCAGGAAAAGAAGCAGAAGTTATGTGCTGGAGTCATAAACTGAATGATTGGTGGACTGTCCTCATAACCCCTAATATTCTACACTGCTTTTTTTTTTTCTTTTTTGACTGTTGCAAAATACTGAGATTATGTTTTCATCAAACTATTTACTAAAACCTTAAGATTTTCATCCTGCCTGGTAATAGTCAGCCCAGAGCAACAGTTTGTATGTAAAGTTTAGATTGGTTTTCTCCATATGCATTTATCTAAGCTGAATTTCATCTGCCATTTCTTTGCCAAGTGATTATCATGAGGCTTTTCTGAAACAATCTCTCTTCTTTATTGCTTTGAATACTCTAGCGTCATCGCCATTCTTTGTCACCTCAGTGTTCTCTCTCCTTTAATTTATTTATGAATACACTGAGGACCTCAGGTCCCAGCATAGAATCCTGTGGGACTCCATTGGCTTTTTATTTTTAGGATCTGTTTGTGATCTTTGAAACTTCTTCGAAAATTCTGTATCCATCCAAAGACATTCCAACAATGTTTAGATTATTTAAGAGTCTTTGAGTCAGGAACATTACTGAATGCCTTTTGGATATACAAGGAGACCATATCAAGGCCTTCTTGACCTTGTAGACAAGATACTCCTTGCCTACATTCTTAATTGCTTGTTTGGAGAAATTAAATAAATTTGTGAGGTCAATTTTTCTTTACAAAACACCCAAGAAACAAATCATGTTGTCTCTTCCCTATTCATATTTATCCATACGTCCATTAATTTTATGATGTAGAATAACTTCCACTAATGTGCCCAGGGGGGTTATGTGGCTCATTGCTTCTTTTCCCTTGGATCTCTTTGGAACTTCTGAGAAAAGAGAAAAAAAAGGCATCATGTTGGCCATCTTCTAGTACCAAAGCAATTTTAGACAAGAAGCAGGGTACCATAATTAGTTCTTCTTTATTTAATCTTGAGTTCCCTTAGAACTTTGGGGTGAGTAGAAGTTGCTGAAGGTTTATTATTAGTTTCTTGTGTCTTTTGCAAGTTTCAGCCCATGCATTCTTTTTTTTTTCTTTTTGGCTTGGCTTACTATGCTTTTTTCATTTAACTTGCCAGCACTTGAGTTTTCTGAAGGGTGCCTTCCTGCTTTAGAAGCTGACTTTATCCTTCTTTTCAGTCATGCTGGATTTCTTCTGGCCCTTCTTAAGTCTTTACTTATGTGTGCTACTAGTTTGTCCTGAGAATCAAATAAATGGTTACCATTCCAAGATCTGGGAAGAAGCTGCTGTCTGGGTGGGTGACTGTAGAACAGAACAAAGCAAAAAGAAGAAAGGGGTGCAGAGCAAGGAAGTGTATTTCTAGTAAGTGCACCACTTGACATGGCTGTATAGGAGAAAATATTACCTATTCTATGTTAAATTATGGTGCATTATAAAAAGACAGCCAATGAAAAATGTTTATCGGGAGATAAAGTTCCTAAAGACCTAGTTCTTAAATATGGCTATGCTATCTACTGATTAGAAAGAGGGGTGCAGAATTGAATACTTTGCTTCTTCTCTTAGCTTAGTCACTGATTTTTGTAACCTCTGGCATGTTACTTCACATGTCCCAGTTGTAGAAATAATAGGAAATTATAATAAAACAGGAAATATTTTTACTGCAAGTGCTTATAACAACCTGACCTTTACATTATTTTTTTCATAAGTCCTCAGCATATTCAGCTTCCAGTATTTCTTTTTATTTTTAGTTTCCCCCTTTTCAGTAGTTACTCTTTATAAGAGAAAAAGCTATCTGGACCCACTTTATCTTTCATGGCCTATTTATCCAGGAAGTGGAAACCACCAATTATTGTTTTGGATTTACAGTGGTTTCTTATGTACATTTCTGTTCATTCTGGCATAAATACTGTGGGATGTGTTGTCTACTTTTAAAAGTATTTCATTAAAAACAAAGGGATTTAGAGTTGTGCTTTATTACAAATGTTGTGAAGTTAAATACATTAAACTTTTAGTTTTTATATAGAAAATTTAAAAATCCCTTGGATCCATTGTTCAGGTTTTGGATCTACAGGTCTTTGTCTTGAGCCCCACTGAAGATTAGGGAGCACAGAGTACAGTGTAGGAATGATAAGGAAGCTTTGATACAACTCTTGATATATAGCATTATGTTTAAACCCTTGCTACTTGTGTCATCTGTGCAACTGCACAGGGCTCTCTAGTGTAGAAAGGTGGATGCAAAAGAAAAAAAAATACTTCTGGAAGAATGGAGGATTTTGAAGATTTATTTCTTATTTCCAATTTTAGAATTAAAATATATGGCACTTTTGAACTACACTTCTGAATATTGATTTTTAATTGACACAGTAACTTTAAAATGATTGGTGAGTTGTGAAACACTGTTTATTTTGTAATGAAGCCAGATGAGCTAGTTGGTTTTTTGTTTGCAAATTTGAATATAGACCTCAGAAGATCTTTCTTGCATTTTTACTGCTTTATTCCTGATTTTGGAGACTTATTACATCCCTTTCTGTGTTACCAACTTTACTGTTATGAATTTGTAGTTGTAATACCCTTTAAAAGTTGCCCTTCTCCAAGCAATCAGAATCAAAGAAAATGATTTTACAGTACCCAGCAGCATGAAATTACATATTCAGTTTAGTTTCCATAATTCCTTGCCTCGAACTTTGCAAGTGTCTTCCTCTATTGCTTGCTGTATACCAGGCTCCATGTTTGTTAAATATGGCCCTGGTCTCATGAAAGTGATAAGTGAGTACTATGAAATATTGGGACATTCCAGCTTTTCCCAGATGAAATATAAGACCTTCACCTCTTTCAGTGTTCAGAATATAAGTCTTTTGAATCTCTTCCAGTAATGTAAAAATAAATAAAAAATCAATACTTCTTGGAACATGGTACAAAGTTTGGAAGAGCAGTGGAGATAAGATAAGCTTTCCGTGTGTGAAATCCTTTCACCTTTGTAAAGGCTTTCCTGTGTCGTGGATTTCCAGTGAAAAGATTAGCACAAACTGATGTAATGTCCTGAATGAAATGGAGCAGATCCCTTTCTCTATCTTCATTTCACAGTAATGGACTGTGTTGTCCTGCATACTGAAGACTATTGATAATGTGGGGGGTTGGAGTCAGGAGAAGGATAGTTGTGCAGCCTGAAAACTCTGACTTCTGACAGGCAGAACACATGAAGGTGTTATTTGTTCTCCAAAGTTTCTGAAACAAGTCTCTTGAATTAGACAGACAACGGACCTTTTACAATACAGAAACTCTTAAATGGAAGAAAAGAAATGTTGAAACGAATGAAGACATAGAATAAAAAAACATCTAACATAATAACCATAAATTGAAATGGATTTTGCTGCTTGCTTTTTGGATTAGCTCCCAACAGAAAAAGTTAATATTTAGTCTTGTCTATGGTTATCTATCAGGAAAATATGTTGCATCATTTGTCTGCTGCTTCCAGGTGCTTAAAAAAGCTCAGTGGTTGCTCCCACTGAAACTTGAGTGCTGTCCAAATGTTAAAATAAGTTTCTAAAAAACTCAGTTCATTCTAGAAGGCCATGCCCTATGGGACGAGAACCCAAGCACCCACTGCCCTACTTTGTCACTATTATTGGCACTTCCCTCTCAGTTTTACTGGCACAAGTCTTTGTGGGACCATGTAGTAAACTGGACCAAGGCCTGAAGAAAGCCATTCTTTTCTGCTGGATTAGTTTGAAGCAGGATCATTTCCCTAATTTAGTTTAAAATGTGATACCAGAAATAGTTGTGACAACAGCAGTGAAATTATACTATACCGCTGGATAGAAATGAGTGGTGGAGATGGAAATATCTCAAGTTTCATTATTTTTGAATGGAAACTTTCATCTGATCTAGTTCATATGATAGAGTTAGATAAAGCTGTTGTACTACCAAATGACCCCAGAGGGCATATAAACACCAATATCCCCACATGCACGGAAGTTCATAGCCTAGAAAATTCCCACAGGGAAAGGACACACTATGATGTCTTTAGAAAAGTTACACATGTTTCTGAATAGTTTGTGTTTGATTTTATTCCATTCATTTTCATTTTTATTATTCTCCCACACAAAAATTCTTGTTATTTCCTTCCTAGTTTCACTTAATCAGCTTCTTTTTTTTTTTTTCATTTATTATACAGTTTGATTAAGTGCTGGAAAAGGCTGAGAGAGTTGGGCTTGTTCAGCCTGGTGAAGAGAAGGCTCCTAGAACCTTAGAGCAGCTTCTAGTGCCTAAAGGGGCTGGTGAGAAAGCTGCTGAGGGGCTTTGGACAACGGCCTGTAGGAACAGGACAGGGGGGTAGATTTAAGATTAGGTATGAGGAAGAAATTCTTCACTATGAGTATGGTGAGGCACTGACACAGGTTGCCTCAAAAAGCTGTGGATGGTCCATCCATGGAAGTGTTCAAAGCCATGTTGGATGTGGCTTTGAGCAACCTGGTCTAGTGGAAGGTGTCCCTGCCCATGGCAGGTGTGTTAGAACTAGATGATATTTAAGGTCACTTCCAGCCCTAGCCATTCTGTGATCCTATGTGTTCCACACATGACAAACTGCAAATACTCTACAGACATGTAAATATCAGTCCCTTCTCTAAAGACATTACAATTTGGAAGAAGGCAAAATGAATGCAATAATTAGAAAGAAGAGCACAAAGAAAAGACAATTTTTGTGATCAGATTCCAGTAAACTGTATGCATCATCCATCAAAGAAGTTATTCCAAATGAAAGAGTAGCTTGGAGCTACATACCATTATAGACACCAGTAAGTGTCTACGAACTTGTTAATGAGCAATTTTCTTTAGTGTGATCATTGTGAGTCTCCACAAGTTCAACCATAATCTGACACTGCTGAGAGATGAGCTAGTGACTACAGTGGATTCTTGGTTGGTAGCAATCCATCTTTCAAGATCACAGTATAGTTACTGCTTGGTCAACAGGCTTAAGAGGCAGAAGGACCAGACACCTGATTTGCAAGTTGATGGTGAAGATTTACGTTGAAAGTCTACATATCTCTTATATTTTTAATTGTGGTTGTTCTTATTTCTCAAAATACCCAGCATTCTCTCAGGGTAGGGAGAAGGCCTGCTGGCAAAAGACTGTGGAGAAAGCTTTCAGCTCAGCTTCTCACACCATACATGTTCTGTGAATAAAGAAGACTTCACTGAGGAAATTTATTTCAGACTGCTTCTAGGTTTTGTTTGGGTTTGGGTTTGTTTTTAACATCTGCAGAGCAGATGATGTTAGAAAGAAGCATTATCAAACAAAACCCAGACTCATCTTGTGCTGATTGGTCTTTCTCACCTTATATTCACTTCAATTAGCACATCTGGGGTGTGGCACTAAGCCGTGTACTGTCAGTACAGCTGAATGCTGTTAATCTTTCAAGTTGTCTTTATCACCCTCATTCATTAGCTTTGCATAATCTTCATTAGAAAACGGAGAACATCACTAGTGGAAGAGTGGTTTTCTTTTCTCAGCTGAGAGAATTGGTCCTGGAGAAAAATGTGAAGTTTTGAAGACTCTGATTCATGTATCAGTTGAGGTATGAAATGCAAGAAACTTGTTGGATTTGTTTTTTTAGTTCTTAGTAACCCTTTAAAAAATATTAGGCACTAACTCCAATTACTGGTGGTTTAAGAACTCTGAATGTAGTGAAATTTTAATCTATGTGTCATTTATGGTTTGACTGTTGCTACATGTTTAGCAGCAGGAGGAACCAGTCTGGTATACCCATGTGCACTAGAAAAATCCCTCTTGGTACATGTGCATTTGTAGTAGGGAAATGGCTCTGAACAATAAACTTAGAGTGGGTGTAGTGAAGTATAAACTTCTTCATGCTAGTTTTTCATTCTCATTTACGTTTGTCCTTTTCTTTCTTTCCCTCTTCATATGTTGTATAATATTTGAGCCGAATCTGAAGTTCACTAAGTACTCGGATATAGCTTTGCGTTGAGAATATGTTAAGAATTATGTCTGTAAATGCATCCTGCTTGTGCAATGTGTAAGCCAGTGGTGTTCATTTCTGACAGGTTTCTGGATGTGCTGTAAAGGCTAGTTATTTTTCCAGAATAGTTCATCACATTCTGATTTTCCTCAGGGTTTTTTTGTTTTCTTCATTGTATTCATGTTTGTCTATTCTGAGGTTGGCTCAAAGAGGCAGACTTGTCCAATATTAGGAATTTAAAGATGAAAGGCTTTCAGTCAAAAAGATCTAAGGTCTTTACCACAGCCATTCTGCAAAACTTGTGTCTGATTTCCTCGTACAATAAAATATTTTTGTACCCTTTTTTTAAAGAGACTTTAAATGTGAACAAACAAAATTCCTTTCCATGGTCTCTTACTTGCTTGAGTGTCATAATGAGCCTTAGACTCAATGAAAGCTTAAACTCTTTATTGATTTTATAATATAGACTAAGGGACAAAGATTGTATTGAAATTTTCACCAAAAATAGAAGCAAGAACAGAAAATAATACAGATGCAAATTTAACTAACCTTTCCATTGGAATGTCCTGATTTTGAAAGTGGTTTACCAGACTTGGATCAGAGTTTGAAACAGAGTTATGCCTCTGTATAACTTTCTATACACATGGATAAAATTAGTCATTAGATAAATATCTGCAGGCACGTAAAAGTACATTCACTTTATTTTTTTAATTGAATCTTTTAGATTTTTAAAAATTTCTAAAGAAGAAAGAAGTGCTTGAAACTTCTCAAGAATGTTCCAAGTAGTATGGTCAAGGGTGAGGGAGGCCAATAGATGGGAGCTTCCCTGAGCCCCAGTAATCATTAGGAGCCCAAAAAATATATCATGGACTGATGGCACATGATTATCTTGCTGTTCCCTTGCCTCTCACTCAAGATTTTTTACCAAGCACTGAGTAGTGAGATATGGGAGACTAAGACCCCACAGAAAGAATGTTATGAGAGGAGGACTTGGAGCACTGAGAGTGTCAAGTGAAAATCTGTCCACAGCTTGGTAGTTGTATAATATGGGAAGATGGAAAGTTCATTCTAGTGTAATTGGGAGACCTGGATTGTTTGGGAAAATAATACTCTTTGTTCCTCTTATGAGGACAGCAAAATTTAAATACCTTTTCTCAAATATCTTTATCAATTTCATTTAAATTAAAAATAATTTTTTTTTCCTTTTTTTTAAGAATAAGCTGTGGGGAAAAGTGTGTCCCTCTCCTGTCTCCACAAAGGAATCCTTCTGGCAAAGACTGGATCCATTTGAAGAAGCTGACTAAAATGGAAATTTTTTTCAACTATTTGCATTATGTGCAACAAAAGATATCGTAGGTCCAAATTGTCCTAAATTTATTTTGTGGTGTTTCCTTGTCTCAAAACTTCCTTTAACCAAGTTCTTCCATGTATTGGAAGATGTCTTCCACCTCACAGCAAGAATGGCATAAGAAAGTCCTGTTTCCCTTCCTTTACTACTGCTGAAGCAAGAAAAGCTGCCTTGTTCTTTGCTCTGGGATCCTCAGATATTAGAATGACCCTTTGGAACCATTAGTAACCGGTGTTAATTGGAACAGTATTTTGGTTGCTCTGATACACTCTAGGGGCAAGCTGGGCTTTTAAAGCCATGTGTACATGGTCATTCCAGTCCTTTGTTCTGAGTACTACAAAGTGCTGCTTGGTGAGAGCCCAAAATCCAGATTGGGATAATTAAAGCTGAAAGTTTGACGTTTCACATTTCAGGCTTTATCATGCTTTCCCCTTTCACTGACTTTTAAATGTATAAATGGAGTTTGTGTTAACAGTTAGGGACCTTGGCCAGGAGTCATGATGTTAGTTTGCTCCAGGGAATTGCTGATAAGGAACAAGGAATGGTTTATATTTCTCCTTTAATTCAGTTTCTTTAAAACTACTCAAAAAATAAAGCCATCCTCATACATTTATAATCAATCTATCTGTATTTGTGTCTTCTCAGCATAGTTTGGATAAAATGGCATTCATCTGGATGCTCACTTTTTCAAAGGTGTAACTTATGGTTCACTCATTGCGGTTTGCTTGATAGTCAGTACACAACTATTAAAAAAAGAAATCTAAATGTCAGTATGTTTCATCATACTCTCAGTACCTCCCACCTTTATTCCACATTCTTGGATAATCAGAACTTAGTACCTGTAATTGAACATCCAGCATTTTTTGCTTTCTCATAGAGATACAAAATCATATGTCTTATACACCATTCTATAAAGATTGTTGTTTGACTTAGTTTTGGACTCTGTCCATAGGTCATCTGACAGAATGTGAAAGTTGGGGCTTGCCTTTTCTACCTCGAAGTTGAACCTTTTAGAAGAAATGTCGGTGTGGAGCCTACCGATTGAGGTGGACCATGAGATAATCAGTGCTGGAGACTCTTATCCTGTATGATTTCCAAATATCAGTCTAGGAATCTGTTAGAATCTCTCGCTGCTCTAAGGAACAACTACAAATACAGAATAGTAGTGGAAACATTCCTTTTGTGCCCAAACCCAGAAAATGCCCTAAAATAGTTGCTCGGTGTCAGTACATTACATTTTTAATCTTAAAAACAAACGCCATGTATTAAACCCAGTTAGAGATTTTTAAAGTTCTGCGCAGGTATTTTTTAGGGTGTTTAGAGAAAGCCAAGCAGTAGTTTTTCAGCTACTGCTTCACAGTTTATCCTGCGTGTAATGGAAGTTAAAGTGCTTCTGTGTGATTTGAAGCCATCTGGCAGAGAGTCTGCAGACGTAATTCCAGGAATACTGCTGCACCTTGTAGGCAAGGCACTGGGAATAAAATACCACTGAGAAGAATTTAGGTGAGGTTACGTTTGTGATGCTCTAATGAGAAACCAAAATACATTTTCATACTGTAGATCAACCTTTGCTAGAAATATAATGCAAACACTGCGGAATGCTGGGCAGCCATGTGGCTGCTGTGTGCTCCTGGTGCAAGGTTGACTTGGAAATGAGTGCAGGGAGGTTCTGCTGTTCCCCAGTGTTTGCCAGAGCATTTTTCAGTATCACTGAACTCACAAAGCGCATTGACATGTTGTTTGGCTAGGAAACCAGCGGAACCATTTGTGAATATATCTTAAACAAGAGATTTCACATAAATGCCACTCCTATTGTAGACTAAGGGCCACAGAAGAACAAGAGAGCTAAAGAGGCTGGAGTATAAGATATCCATAAATACATATACTTAAGGTGCAGAACTGAAGTTCCTTCCTCATGCATCACACCAAGTGAGAAGGAGTAATGTAGTAAGAAATACTGGGCACAGGGGTTCACATTTGACCCCTGCTACAAATGTAACACATGACAATGCTCTAAGTTGTTAAATTTCCTGTTTCCATTTCTCACTCTGTAAAGGGGATGTGTGAAGCTGTTTGTACTTGAGAGTTTACAAGCAGAGCAATTTCATAATAATTTAAAAAGATGTTATTTTTCCATTTTCTATGAAAATGGTTTTTAACAACAAAATTAAAGAAATTGAAAAAGTAAACCCCAACTTTTGAAAGCATTTTGCCAAGGCTTTAATGGTTTGATAATGAACAGTTTTTTACTAGAAATTTTTATGGAAATTTTTATCTTTGTGTGTTTTGGGATTTTTTTGGTTTGTTGGGCTTTTTTTTTGAGCAAAACCACAGAAAATGCTGACACAACAGACCACTTCTTGTGAAAATTTAATTTAAATGGCAAAAATATTTTTTTCATTGTGAATGTTGCTTTTTCGCTTTTAATTGAGGTTTGCTGCCAGCACAAATTCACTATTTCGTATGAGTGTTATTCTATAGATGTCCATAGATGTAAACTATCAAATAAGACCAAGAACTGAAGGAATTGTTTTCTTCTAGTATGTAGTGTTTGGGACTTTCCTACGTTTTAAAAAAACCAACATTTTTCTGTTGCATAGTTCAGCAAAAGGATATCAGGATGTACTGGAGCCCAACAGCATATCCAGTGCTTACAGTAAAAAAATAAAAAAAGCAAATCTCCACACTTTGTCAAACAACCTAAATCTTAATCCTTTTCCCTCTTCCCTTTCTCTCCCAGCCACCCTCCTTTGTCTATCTACCACAAATGCCCACTTCTCTGATGTAGTTTATGTGGTTGAGTATTTGTAAGATCTCACAATGAACCACAAGCCTTTTTCTAAGCCCTTGCAATGTCCACAACTTTTGATCACTTCTTAGAAGAGACAGTTGTGACCATCTGATGATAAATCACTTACTGACATGCAAGGGTTCACTGTGTGTGCTCCCACTCATGGTGTCTTTCATCTTCAGAAACTTTCTGCACAGAAATATTTCTGACTGAAAGCTCAGCACCCTTGGTGGCATTTTTAGGGTTGTTCTTTTGTTTTTTAAACAAGTTTGCTGCTGACTTGATCTAGATGGCAGGGACACTGAGATACAAATCCTGAGTGCTATGAGGATTTGCAGGCTCTGATCTGCAGGCAGGCAGCAATGGCTTCACTGTCACCAGGCTTAGAAAATCTTGGCACCTGGCTACCAGAGAAAAGCTTTGCCCTTCCCTCCCATCCCTTACTTCCAAGGTGATCTTTGGTGTGCCAAGTTGGAGTACCTCATAGTTGTAGCCCAAAACTGTATTTGAAATACATTCAACCATTTACATTTGTTAAGTTGTGCTAAACTAGCACATGGATTTTAAAATTTTTGTTACAGTGTGAACTCATGGTTCTCATAAATCCCAATATCCTCGGCAATAAAATCCCTAGAGGACAGTGGTGTTTTAAGTTTCATGATCAATTTTCACAGGACATGTTCTCATTAACCCTGAGGGGGACATTTCTGCAGACTTGTGAGGAATAATACTGTGAGCTGGAGCCATGTGTAACAATATATACACCTTGTACGCACAGATATTTGGGACTGGTCTCCCTTTCATTCCCTTGTCACTGCTGCTGGGAAGTGGACAGGTTTCCCTGGCAGAGCAATCCTTTCTGTGCACAGCTCCCTGTTAGATGTCATCTTTCTTCATCATGAGCTCTCACAGCCTTACACATGGAGATTATGGCAGGGAGAGAGAGAAGGGAACCTGGCTGAGTTGTGCTGCAGCAGTTCATGACTGACATTAGGCTTTGGTGAAGCAGCTGGTATAGATTAGAGCAGCCCCTGGATTGCTTTCATCTATGGAAGGGCTGGGCTGGCAAAGAAATGGCCCCAGGATGAGAAGTGTATTGGCTTTTCATGGACCTCATCCTCGGCCTTCCCCTTAGTTACATCTAATGAACAATGACACAGCTGAGAATGAGACCACACACAGTCTGGGTAGTTTCTTTTCATAACCAGATCTTGGGAAAGATTTCCCTCCAATACAGAATTTCATGGATTTCTTTTGTGAGAGATGTGAAAATAAACAAATAAATCTAGTTCTCCAGCTGGAATGTTTCTGACATCATGAAATGAATTTGATTTCCCTGTGTGGTAGTATCCCAGAGATACTGCTCTTCTTAGAGGGCCTTGTAACAGATACCCTTATGGTATCCGAGCAAATGTAGGTATGATTCTTCCACTCAGCTGTCAACTCTCTGAAATGCAAGTATGCCCTGAAGATGAGATTTTAAAAATTACTTTTACTTTTGTTGGATTTATAGGAATCTGGCCATCAGAGCTAAGTCAGTGCTTCACGAAGTCTGTCTTAAAGAGATTACCAGCTGTGTACCATGTAATGTCTGATAACTGTAACTGCTCAGACCTCATCATGTTTCCTACAGCTTTCCTGAGCTCTTTGAGCCAATTGTGCAATATTAAACTGACAAATATTATTTGATTCTTGCACCTTGTTCAGACATAGCAGTTTTTTATATTTGGTTTTGTTTGGTTTGTTGTGGGTTTTTCTTCAGTATCAGCAAGAATTCGTTTATGATAATTCCATTTGGTGTTCATCTCTTAATTTACTCTATTTAGAATTGCTTTACCAGCTGGTCTGGCAACACAAATGTAGTATTTTTCATTATTAGATATGGTATAGAATCACATATCCCCATTCTTAGTGGATGTAAGTGACAAAATACTTTCCTCCAGAGAAGATGCATAAAAGAACAAATACATTGAATATTTACTAAATCTAAATAATGGCAAACATAACTCCATCTTTTGTAATCATGAAGGTTATTCTACTTCAGTGGAATGCCTTGAGTGAATGAGAGGGGGAAAAGAGATGAAGATGGAGACGAATATAAAATTTGTGGGGAGATTAAGCATAAGAATCTATGTGGTTGTCTCTTGGCTTTGCCCCAAGGACCTTCAGCTTTCTATGTTACGGATTTCCCTCTGTCAAACTGGCACATAGAGGTTTTATGTAACCTGTCTCTAACTAGTACTAGGGTTATGGAGCAGAAAGATTAAACAAAATAATGGGATGGGTATATTTGAAAAAAAGGAAGGACACAAAAAGGCTGAGGCTTCATGGGAAGGAACCCATGCAAAAGGGAGGAAAAGTGAACACACGCGCACACACACACACACATTCATTTTTGAAGTCCACAGACTGGGACATCTCTACAAAGCACCAGACAAGCTCCAGAGAAAAGTGAATGGGTGGCACCATGCAGGTGGCAGTAAGGTGTTGTCCTGATTTAACCACAGCTGGCAATGAAGTACCACACAGCCACTCCCTCATTCCCCTGAGTCCAGTGGGATAGAGAGAACTGGAAAAAGGTAAAGCCTGAGGGCTGAGATAAAAATAGTGTAATAATTGAAATGCAGTAAAATAATAGTTGTAATGAAAACGGCGATAACTAAAAGAGGGAGGAATAAAACCCAATAAACACAAATGATGCACAATACAATTGGTCACCACCCACTGACAGATGCCCATCCCATCCCCAGGCAGCAATCAGAGGGTCCCAGCCAACTCCTCTCAGTTTATACACTGGGCATGACGTGCTGTGGTATGGAACAGCCCTTTGGCTGGTTTGGGTCAGGTGTCCTATCTCTGCTCCCTCCCAGCTTCTCGTGCCCCTCCTCACTGACAGAACATGAGACGCTGAAAAGTCTTTCACTTAGTTGTTGCTAAGTAGTACTTATCCTAAAACACTGATGATGATTGTTATCAATGTTATTCTCATGATAAACCCAAATCATCACATTGTACCAGCTACTAGGAAGAAAATTAACTCTATTCTAGCTTGAACCAGGACAGGAGTAAGGGATAGGATCAATCTTCAGCATCAGTGCTCCATTGTACCTTCTTAAATATCCAGTGAAAGAACATGTGAACACATCACAGATGACTGAATGTCAGTGTAGAGTTATATTCCTTTTCCTGTTTGTGTATACCCAGTTCTGGTCACATCTCCTTGCAGAGTGAAAAAAAACAGCCAGAAACCACTGCATTTAATTACGTAATGCCTTTGCAGAATGTCTGAAAGAATTTCCAGCTATGATAGCTGTGATTTGACCTTCATCTGTTTTCCATGGCTTGGTGAAAAGCATGATTTTTCCAATACTTTCCTATTTTTATTTGTGTGCAGGCCAGCAAAAAGATTGCACCTTCAACTTCCTGATTTAAAATTACTTTTTTTACATGTTTGGAAGGTGATGTAATGTGGAGAACTGAAGTAGAGAACTTTTCTCGAGAGCTTGAAAACCATACTGGATATCAAGAATACACATGTAGATGAAATACTGGTTTCAGCAGCCACTAGGGAGTACCAGGCAATAAAGAAGGATTAAGTTGTTCATTTGCAAACACGTGCATATACACTAGCACAAAGCAACTTCAGCAAAGCAACTCGTTTTAAACCTTAATTTACTTCTACTGCAGTCTGCTGTTATCTACCTTAAAGCTGTTGCTGGGAAAAATCAACCACCACCGTGGTTTAGAATTCTTACATACATGATAAAAATTAATCCCATATGAATACAGAGCCACAAATAAATCATTTATACTGTATTTGATTCTGTTGCTGACATACTCATTGCCTGACAGGTTTTGCATGGCTAAGGGGTCGTTCTCTAATGTTTTTCGATGACATGATAGGGATGGCAGCCTCATCCTTACAATTTCACCATTGCTTGTGACTGTATTAGAGCTGGTTTAAAGTTTCTGGTAACCAAAAAAAAGGGTTCTGATGCCCATAAAAACTAAGTATGACCACATTGCTGTTCTAGCAGTTGAAGTTGCACCTGAGTGAAAAGGTGAAAGGGAAGATCCTCATGAGGTGTTACTCTTCTCTTGCAGTTCTTACTACTTGTCAGTGCTATCCCATTGGACCCCGCATAATGCGTCATCAGTATAAATGAATAAAGCCTTTCAACAGCTCTGTGAAGTACCCAGTGCTGCTGCCTTCACATGTCTGCTGGAGATCAGTACACTGAGAAGCAAATGGCTTCCTAAAGGATGCCTGAGATGCAGACACTCTTCTGTTTTCTCCTTCTGTGATTTAACCCTGTGGCATGTATCTATGTTTCCAGTGTGATAGCTGCTGAAGGTTTGAGGCAAATCCCATTAAAATCAGTGTGAGTCGTTCTGCTGGCTATTATCAGGCTCTCTGTTCTTTGGTGTTATGGTAACAGTATGACCCACAGTTGACTTATAATTATACACTTGAGGAGCAAAGAGAGTGATAGAATGAAGCTGATGTTTTATTCCAGTAATAAGCTGACTGAATAGGACAGGATTTACTGCAGCTGGCCTGGGCTTAACGGCTGCGAGTATTCTGGTGGCTGTAAGTTTGCTCTTTCTCGTCTGAGTGGAAATTCTGAGGAAAAATTGACTCCACCAAGACCAAAACATGCTTACTAGTGGGAATAAAAGGGACCATGTGATATGTGGATGACTGTCTCTAGGCTGGGAAGGCTTCCAGACAAGGGATGAGGAGCCAGCCTATTGGAAGTTTGGGTCAGGACACACAAGCTGCTGCTGAAAGGGCCTGTCTACAGTCATCTTCTGCACATCCAACCAGGGGAATGCCCTCTAAGTGAAAGAAGGTTTTATCCCTGTTCTGTTTTACCAGTGCTGGTCCTTCAATTCTTTGATTAAGTGAGCAAAATATGAATGTACTTACATGCAATGGTGGCTCTAATCCTAGGTGGTAGGGATCCCACTGAAAGCTCCCTGCAGTGCAGATGTGTACTTCCTCTCCCAGGCTGCTAGTGTGTGCACTATCTGCACTTAGCAAGGGAGGAAATGAAATACAAAGTTTTTTACCAGGAGTTATGAAGTCCTGACGTGGATGGATCCTGCTTTCCTCAAAGAAAAAGTTGCCCTTGCCTGAACACTGGGTGAAGTTCTTTTGTGTAGAAGGTCAGAGTAACTTAAAAGTTGCCATGAGACTTAATAAACATCATTAAATGCATAAGCCTCTGGTCTTCACCTTCATGCACTCTATGTCCTCTATAACCAAGAGTCATTATACAGTAATGTCTGGATTCCTAGTGGTGGTGTTTTTTCCCTACAGGTGAAAATGTTAACTATGCTAAGGCTGCAAACTTTCCTTGTAGATTTTCATGTAAATTAGCGTGTTTGACATGTCTATCCACTTCTATTTATATTAAAGTATCACCTAGTTGTGGTAGGTCTTCCTGTCTGAGGTACTGTATCAACACAAAAGAGAAATTCTGAGTCCTTGCACATTTACAAGTCTCTAGTTAGTTATATGTTTATAGTAGTTTTGCTTGTATTCTGTCTCAGATCAAAACGTGGATTCATTTTAAAATAGAAGCATCATCCTATTAGTCTCTTTTGTGAAGGGTAGAGGAGTAAAAGACAGAAAAACACAGGTGTGCACATAGGCGTAAGGCGATAAACATCCATGTAATACTTGTAAATGTAAAAGTGTAACAGCACCAAATAGTCTAGAAAACATTTCTGTTCTCCATGAAGTACTATATCTTAGAGGCACATGAATACTTGGAGTATAGAAATCTCCTCTAGCTGACTTTATGCTCCCGTGGTACTTCTATGTAAGTAGCCCTGTAGTTGTGTATGTGTGCATGTGCATTGTTATGAAAAGAAGTAGATTCTTCCACTGCCTGAATCCAACAAAAATGAACATTTGGACAGCTTGTATGATTCAGCTAACATGCTGAACTCCCACTTTGATTTTTGAATTATGTTAGATTTCATTGAAAATGGTACTGTGTGATAGTTCTTTCCCATTGCCTGAATTTCCCATAAATAAGAATCCTGCTTAAAGCTGAATTCCATGCTCATGAAACTCCGGAGATGAATTTGGCTCATCACATTTCAGACAATTATTGTTGTATGTATTTTTAATCTGTTTTTTCCTCTACATTTTTTCTGGTTGGGCTTAATTCTTGAGCACATTCTGCTTTATTGTTTTATTGTTATATTTCAGCTCCAGTTACCCTGTTAGAACTGCTTTTGTTTCTGAATCTCATGGATGTAATTCAGGAAAAAAACCAACATCTGCTGTATTATGATTACTTTTGTCACTAGACCTATTACATATGAAATCAAACATGGTAGCAATGCTGGGAAATAATTAAAAATTTGTTGCACACGATATCAACATTTACTTCAGAACCAAGTAAAAACCAATCTGTAGTCATATAACCCTAGATACCCTTTCATTTAGAAAGCTTAGTAAGAAATTAGGTTTTAAATTTGACTTGTGGTTCTTGTTAAGGCTTGTTAACTTTATTCATCTTCTTACCCATGCAGTGCTTCCTCATTTTTTTATTCAATATCACTACTGTAAGCGCCAATATCTGAACAACAAATAGCTACTGCACTATGAGTATTCCAGTTAGGGTTTCTCTTCTGTGTAGTAATCTATTCATTTTTAACTTGAAAGAAAGAAAGCAAAAATATTGTAGGGCTGTAGCACATTTCTTTCGGGTTCCAGCAAGGTAATTCTTTCTTTTTAAAGAAAATCATCTGACTGATAAAGATACCAAAGAAACAAATGTCTCTGTCAAAGCCATCCTGAGGATGCTCTGCTTTCCTCAGTTGTTGCACTCTGTTGTGAGGAAAAGTAATTTAGACAAATATGGACAGAGCTCATTTTACCAAGGTAGAATTTGCTTTTTAATTCTGGGACAAGGACCCTTTGTTCAAGAAACAATTGCAGTAGATATTTTATCATCCCAGTGGACCTTCTTTCACATTGTCTAATCCAGTGGTGTTTAGTTTTTTATGGAATGCACTTGGAAATTCCTAGGAATCATGTTATTTTTCCCCCCACTCTGCTGCTAATGTCTGCAGAATTGACACACGCTGCACTTTCTCACAGAAATTACTTATTTTTCTTTTCGTCATTGACCTGATCTAAAAAAAAAAAAAAAAAAAAAAAAAATTACGAT
>JANHGB010032563.1:0-21343 GCA_026283785.1 Coracopsis vasa | reverse complement strand
GAGGGACCTCTGTCAGGAGGGCGGAGCAAGGCGGGGATGCAGCCGGCGTGAGGGGAAGTGCTGAGCTGTGAGGAGGGGAGGGATGTTTCACAATCAAGCTCTGGAGCAACCCGCCTGGAGAAGTGATGGAATCTTCTCTCCTGAGAGTTTCAAAACCCCTCAGGGTGATGCCTGGAATGGCGCCGTCTGGCTTAGGAGCTTTCTGGCCCATGGTGGGGGGTTGCATGGGAGGACTACCTTCCAGGGCAAACCTCAGCCCCGCAAAATCCCTGGGTCATCCTGGTGTTTTGTGTGTGATAACCCGGGCCTGTGTTAGCCCGTGTCCCCAGTCCTTAGCTGTATCTTGTGTAGCCAGGTCCGGGTCTTGCAGCGTTCTCATGTACCCCAGGGATCGCTCTTGGCATTGCTCTTGTCTCCATATGCCTTCATGACCTCGGAAAAATCCTCCAAGTATTGTGGGTTTGTGAAGGGAGTGCCATATGTGATACTATTTTTGTAGGAGATGAGGAGTCATCAGGGCTGGCTCAGGGTGTCTCCAGCCATGCTGGGGATCCCAGCTCTGCTGCTGTTCATAGCGCATGGACACAGATGACATGGCTTCTGAGCCCTTCATGAATTGTTTCCAGGCTTGGCTGGTTGACCTTGGTGGTGATGGATGCCCTGACCTCATCCCGGTTCATTCCCTTCTGCCCTCATTGCCCCTCCTCAGTGTGCAGGTAAGGAGGTTGCAGGCAATATGTAAGCTTTTCTCCAGGTCTTTACAAGCAGTACTGAGGCAGGATTCCTCTCACCTGCAGAAAGGGGATGATGGCTTGCCTCGAGAGAAAGAAAGGAGGTGCTTAGTGTGCATAACCCCTAGCTGCTCAGCCTAGATGTCACTCTCATTTTGTTCAGGTCTGATGTAGATGGCTATATTAGCTAGCTTTTCAGCACTGTATTGACAGCACTGTGGTTAACAGCTTCACAGCTATACTCGCTCCAGGAAACGTCCACAGGATGGGGCCCCTCTCCTTGATTGTTATGAAGAAGGCTGTCAGGGTGTTTGGCTCTAATTACAATAATCAACACTCTGAATGATCCCTGTCAAATCCGGCAGTAAGGTACACCGCTGTCAGAGGAAACTTGGCTTCCTAGTTAAGTGGGAGTCTGTAGCAAGCAAAACTGCTGAATCTTGTCTTTGCGTGCAGCAAGGCACTGCAGCCTGCTGGATTAAGGTAAAAGGTGGAATGTCCTTAAGACTCTGTAGTTGCTCAAAGGGAGCCCTGGTTGTGATACAACATTGCCGCACCCTGCGTTTTATTTTGCTCTACTGAATGTTTATCCATTTATCTCCTCTATGTGCCAAATTCGGATTGCCTTGGGATAGCATTCAAACTTGATAAGCCAATGAGTTGGAAGCAGCATGATTTGAATTGTACCCTCAAGGTATTCTGTTTATGCTTGCTCATCATGAGTAAGATCTTTTCTCTCATATAAACAAATATAAATAGAGGTATATTAAACTATTTAAGAGAATTTTAACCATGACAAACAGTATTAGTTCCAAACTGGTGAATTAATCTCCTTGCAACTCTTTTATCTAAACATGATTAGACAAATAGTGCAAAAATCACATTAAAATGACTGAGCAACCTAAAACTCAATTGAGAGGGGTTGCCTTTATGCCACCTGAATATATATCACTGAAGAAGTAGCATTCAAATAATAGCAACTGGTAAATCTGAACTTTTGCCATCCCAGTATCACTAGTGCTCATTAAGGGTAGAAGAAACCTTTGGTATGGTATGGACTGTTCTGGAAACCATTTTTCCCATTTTCTTCTCTGGCAGTCCCATCACTTGAGGATCAGAGCTTGCTAGATGAGAAAACGGAGTTGCCACACTGATGACATGACAAGGGGGCTTATGTGATAGCCTAAATCTTGAAATGGGGAATGGTGGATTAAGGCCAGATATGGGCTGTAAATAATGTCATGCTTGATAAAATGGGACAGAGTGTCTAGAAGCGTGAGCCTGCATAGTGAATAGCTCTTAGGAAGAAGGCAAGGCATGCAGCATTTTGCAGTCGTGCTGAAATTCACACCTTGTAAAGCTCTGAAAAAAGTGAAAAGAGATGGCAATGCAGCTGATTTGTTAGGTGGGGATCAAATCTGGGTAGCCGGTATGCTAAAAAAGTCTTTGTGTCTAAGCTGCAACAAGTTTGAACTGCGTTTCATTTGAAGTTTTACAAGTGCAAAGAGCTGCTCTCACCTACAAGTGCAAAGAGCTGCTCTAAACTGCGAATGCAATCAGATTTCTAAAATGACAACCTTCCGTTCATTAAATTTGTGGTGGTTGAATCACATAGAAGTGAAAACTAGAATTCAATTAAAAAGTAATTTTTAAAATCCTAGGTTCCTGCAATTTTTATTTAAATGTATTTTAGCTGTATCAGATAAATTTTACAGAGTGTGGGGAGAAAAAGGTGTCTTGCTTATGGTCTGCACAACGTTTCTGTTAATCCCTTCTGTTAACTATTGTTATGTACTTTTGAAAATCAGTTTAATTAGTATTTTTTACCAAGCATTCACTCTGTTCAAAGGCTGTGAATTGTGGCATGTTTGTGGAGAGAGCCTCAGTAGTACAAGATGATTTACCCCTTTCTGTGAATAATTCCTAAACATTCTTCAAGCCATTATGTCTTTTTAAAAAACTTATTAATGCAGCATTTTGGTTTTGTTTATTAAAATCTGTCAATACTCTTATTTCTGTTCAAACACAGATTGTGGTGTTTGTTGTTTGTTTTTTTTTTTAACAGATTTACTTTAAAAGAACCAAGTATTTTACTTAAATAGAAATCAATTTTTGTTGGCTTACTGCTCACATGAACTGCTGGTGAAGGAAAACAGTCGGCAAACACTATGGTAGAGTTGTTCTAAGCTGGTCAGTTACACCAAGTATGTTTGAAGTCTCACACCTTTGCCTGAGGTTTGGAAAAGGTTCTTCTGCCTCACTGTAATGCTGGCAAAGCTGCAGTCAGCCTGACTGGAGAGTTAAACTCCAACTGCATCTCTTGGAGTTTATGTGGAGATTGACTGCAGAAGGTCAGGAGACTAGCTTTGTTCAAAAAAGACACAGTTGAGAGGCGTCCTTAAAAGGAGGATGGTTCTCAGTGATGGTAACCTCTCCATGTATCACCCCAAAGTACACTGTCCTGCAAAAAGAGCATAACTGGTGTAAAGAGGCAGGATTTTTAGTAATTTGTTTCATTATTCACTGTGTTTTCTTGTTTTCTTTTTAATACCATTTACCATGTTCCACAAATATGTAGCAGAGAAATTGAACAGGGAAGGGAGTATTGGAAGTGTATTAAAGGTCTTATTTGACATCTGTTTGAGTTAGTTATAAAATCTAAAAGGGAATAAATGGCTAAGATATATTCCTAACAAAAATAGTTGCACATTGAAGAGTACATTTGATTTTTGTTGCCACCATGCTGCATTTCACTTTAGTCAGGGGACCAGCCAGATCAAGGAATATTGTTTCAGTGCATGTTTTAACATGGGAAGAGAGACTAGCTCTTGTTAAGAAGCAAACAGTGCCGTTTTGATCAGTTAAGAGTGCAGCAGAGTGAAGTTAAACAGCTTCTCAGACTGGGGTATAAAAAATGCTCTGTGTATGACCACCTACTGCTTGGTGGAAGGGGAAGAGTAGGGAGCACCAAAAGTTAACTGAGTTTAAAAAGATGCTGCAGTGTCTTATCTCCATTTGAATGGAGCAAGGAATTAAATTCAGCTTGAGGGATTCTCCTGAGAAGACATCTTAGGTCATAAACTCTTCAGAAACCTTTCTTCACTTGGGAAGTGGAGGAGTGTCCATTTTCTTCTTTACATCGTATACTTTTAGAGAAGTTACGTATCTGTGATGTGTGAGGGAATGTTAAATGCACAACACTGGTGTATGTCTGTATTCCTCTGACCACTCTCAGTTCAGATTATGTAGTGTGCAACTCTCAGAGAAAAAGCCTCTGCTAATTTACCTTCTTAGAGTTGATTTATTAGAACTTTTAGAGATGCCAGTTAATGATGGGTTTGCTGGAAAAGGGCTGTACACAGCAGGGGATACAAGGAACCAGCAAAGTGCATGTAGGCAGCAGCAGCAGTCTTGGATTCTCCATAGAGGAAGGGAAAGGGGATATGCACAATGAAAACTTGAAGGGAAAATGTAGTCAGAAGAGCAACATGCTGACAGTGGGGTCTCACAGGAGTAACAGATTACCAGATGCCAGCCTGTGAGTAGGAACTCTAAGACCACATGAGAGGAATAGTTATGAGGCACAGAGTGTGGGGACATCACATGGAAATGAAGTTATCACATGCAGGATTGCTCCAGGCAGTGTCAGGCCTGACATAAGCCCTTCTGCCTTTATGGCACACCTGGATTATGCTGACTGACCTGGAATTTATGGATATTTATGCCAACCAGGAAAGATTGGTGCCAAGAGCCTGTTCACAATAAACATCTGGAACTTTCTCTTCTAACCTTGCAGTGTCAAGTAGGTATTACTTGATACTACAAGGATTATTAGTTGTCTGCAGGGGACTGTGGGGACTGCATGAAGATTATGAGCTGTAATCAAAGCTGTTACTCCAAATAAGTTGTATGAGCATTTGTCCTTTTTGCTTTCCTGCTAATTCCTAGATGGCTGATGAATTGAGGCTCTGCCCATGTGATATTTGAGACAGGTTTGACTATGGAGGCGGTGGGCAGGAAGTGCAAGTTGAGTACATGAAGGTGTATGTTTGCAAGCCACCTGCCAGCACAGACAAGGCTGTGATTGTGATTCATTATATATTTGGATGGAACTCCCAAACACCAGATACATAGCTGATATGCTAGCAACTAATGGATACATATAAGAAACCCTTCCTTCTCCAAGAAATCATACTCTTTATCATTTCTAGCCTTTATTAGACCTGTTATTCCCATGCATGAGAGGAAACAATTATCAAAGCAATCCGAGTGATTTATTTCTGTAATACAAAACCACAGAGAAACATTGCTGTGAAATGTTGCAGAGTACAGCATGCTTTCTTTATACTTTACTGTTTACAGAAATGACTGCACACACAGAATGCATGATGCAGTAAAAAGTGATTCTGACAGTTTTCAGTGTGAGACGGCTTTAAAAAGTAGTGTGTTATGAAACAGAAGTGGATATTCTGGTTTTAAAAGTACTTAAGAAAACAGTGATTCAAGCAAAATTGTATGATGGGATTTAAACAAATTTTCATCAGCAGAAATTTTATATATTTTGATATGATATTGAATATGTGCATATGAATGATTTATATGCATACATGGGTTATTAAATACAATCTCCTTCCTCCCTGCAAATCTTTCACGCACATATTTGGTCCCTAGAGAAGTTAAATGCCAAAATGCAGCAACATCTTGGAATAACTGGATATGCTGCAGAGTACTTCATCTGCAGTATACATTGCAAACATTCATATAGGGTTCGGACTGGCCTGCAGTTCTGAAAAGCAAACCTCCACCTAATACTGTAGTAGTCTAGTTCTAAGAGAAGGTGCCTTTAATGCTGTCAGCCTGTGGAGCATGAGGGAAGTCACTTCAGCAGACAGTTGCCACGTAGCTGAGGTCTGTCTGTGGAGATGAAAGGACCTTTATATCTCTGAGATAAAGATACTACCTTTGTGAGGATTAGGGTTTTCTGATACACTGGAACAATGAATTGGTCTATAGTCTGCCCCTTGCTACTGTCTTTCCTGAGGACTTGACATCTCCTATTCTGCTCCATAATTGGAATTACATTTGCCTCATGACCAAATGCAATCATTCCCAACGTTAGACTGGATGCAGTAATTTTTCCCTGTGATTCATGCCATGTTATACTTCTTTTTGTAATACTTTCTTTCCCCCAACCAGTACTGCTAATACAGCAGTGATCAAATGACTGGTGTTGCCATTGCTCTAGGCAGGACAGCTGAGAGTTTTCAGGCAGCAGCGTCTGAATGAAGAGTGGCCATGTGTGTCTTCTCCGACTGCTTCAAGATGTTGCTGATCTGGTGCACCAGTGTTTATTGGGAGGAAAATAGCTGGATTTTTTCCAGTGCAGTGTGGGATGAGGAGCTAAGAGAATTGTATTTCAAAGATCATATTAAGACTGATGGCTTGTAGTCCTTATCAGGCTAGTTTGAATGGGAAAGAACATGTTCTGGGTGGGCTTGGGAAGATTCACTTTCAAAGCAATATGTAGCCTTTCTGACACATACTTATCCAGAAGCTGTGCAATTTTGCCTCTACCTTTCCAAACATGAGTTTACTTACCATATATGTTGATCTGCTTTAGGCCAAACTGATCCAGTTGTTTCACCATGATCATGAAGATATATACGGTGTGTCAGAGGAGGGAGAGAGCCGAATGCAGTGATTGCAGTTTTGCAAGGATCTCATTGCTTCACTGTAGGCTGGGAGAAAGCACAGCAGCATCTGGGGGTGACTTAGTGATGGCAGCCTCCAGAGTCCCTGCTTGTTTCCTTCTGCATGAGGAGACTGTATTATCCCCTAGAAACTGCACCACCACAGTTCTGGTGCTGGTCTCACAACACATTTCAGCCACGGTCATCCTGAATCATGGTTTGGGCATCCCCATGGTGCAGGAACTCTTTAGTACTGAGTGGCCTCTTACTGTACTTCCCTTTATCCAGTCACTAAATGATGTGCACAGTAAAACACTCCTCCCTTTCTCCCCACAGGTTCTCCTTTCACTTGTTCGTTGCTGATCTCAGTCCATCGGGTGTTTGGTGGGGTTTTTTTCAGAAGCTCATTAGTAAGCCTCATGATGTGCTCTGTAGTAAAGAACTATTTTATGTAATTGTGTTTGTTTAAATGGAAATCATTAATGATGGTTTTATGTTAAATGGTACTATGTCATATGCAAAATCTAAAACTGTTGTAGTGAGGACCTAGTTTGATCTTCTTTTGCAAGATAATCTGCTGTTTCACTGTGTGTGGTTTCAAATTATGTACTTAGAGCAGGTAAAATACTAGGGACAAAAATACTCACATTTTCCAGATTTGTATCACAAATTGTGATTGTTATGTGCTTTAGTCATTGAAAAAAGCCTATGTAGATGTCTATCAAAGTTTTCTAAAGCTCATAGGCATTTCTGTAGAATAGTTAACAATGGTATTTAAAAACATTACTTTCTCAGAAAGTAGTGAAAAAGAAATCAAATCAAAATTATGCCTGGATAGAAATTTTCCCTGCTATGAAGGGCTAAACAAATTGATGGTATTTGATTAATTCATTCAGTTTTAGTTTGGTTTTTTTTGTGTGTGTGTGCAGAGCCATCTGCCCATACTTTTTTTGCAGGAAGAGAAGCTTGGAAGCCTTCTGATGATCAGTCCAAGTTTGATGATTGGCTGAAAACTTGAGATGCCAGGAAAATAAACAAGTAAGATGTCAGGGGGCTGGGTATCACGTTGCCCCAGGGGGGCGAGAAACTGGGGCTGAAAATACAGTCTTGAGGTGATATAAAAGACTTAAATGCAACCTCTCTTCCACCAATACTTTCTTTTCACTGCCTCTGCATGGTAACACTTGCTTCAGGGATAAATGGGTGTTTTCAGAACACAGCATCTGGGCAAGGTGTATTTCAAGATACATTATTAATTCTGAAAATATCTACTGCTTTTGCTACACTGACTTTTCTGCAGCAAATCTCTGAGACAGTAAATTGGAGTTATTGTCTGTATTTTGACTGCCTAGTGAATAGAATTCTCTATAAAGCTTTTTATTACTTTTTCTATTTACATTCACAAAGCAAAAAATGTATCCAGCTTCTCAGAGAATTTTAAGCTTTTTGAACTCATAGGTAGGTGCTTAATCAATCATCTACTTTACATCCTTTTTTTTTTTTTCCTTCAGTGTGTGTTATTCATGTTGTGGTTTTATTTGATTCCATTCAGTTATTTTTTGTTTGTTTCTCTTTCTGATGATTTCAGATTAGCAACCCCTAATATTTGTCTGAAATAATAACTTATTTAAAGTATGTGAAACAAAACATAATAGCAGCATGGTATGGGGGACAGTTACATGCATCTCTGTATTTTCATGTTTTTGAATACTGATTTTACTATGGATGCTTAATTTGCATTTGCTTATATGTTTCAGAGAAGCTGATGCAGTCCTGAAATATCTAAACGAGCAGTGTTGTACTAAGAAATTAGGGGTCATTGGTTTTTGCTGGAGTGGTATTGCTGTACATCACCTGATGCTGACATACCCGGAATTAAAGGCTGGTGTAGCTCTCTATGGTGGCTAAATATAATAAATGAAATAAATAAATACAATGATAAAATACAAGCCAGGTGCACATGCGTATGTATGTAGTGTAGCTTAAGTTCTTGATCTAGCATTGTTTCTTCAAATCTGTCTGTCAGCTGATGAAGAGATATTTTCAGCAGAGCAGGAAGGATATTGTGCAAAGAAGATGGTGATGAGGGTGTTTGTTCCTAGTTTCAGAATGGGTCATAGCAGCTATGTCTTTATTTCTGGTCTGGATAGGCAGATATGTTGTCCTTTGGTCACCTTCTCAATTTCGCTCCCTTTTCCTGTTTACTACTGCTCTGCATGCTTCACCCAGGAGCAGAGAGTGTTATTTTTGCTCTAGCAACTCTGTAAAGTTAGATTCTGGTTATTTTAACACTAGCTTTCCTCTTTTATGTTATGCTTAAGAAACTGGAATAGCTAAGCTGCCCTTCGCTGATGTTCTCCGAAAGTAAATTTTGGACTACTCGCTAAAGCATTGACTTTTCTAGTCAGGTCCAAAGAACTCAAGCTTGCATGCACAGAAGGCATCTTTCAAGTCTTATTAAGTCAGGTATTCAGTATGTATCTTAAGAAACTGGTTTAAATAAAGTTTTAATCAAGGAAGGTATTCTTCTAGGAGCCATGTTTACAGTAGTTTGAAAGTAAAAGTAGTATGTGTAGCTACATGTTGCATGTGACGTGAAATTTTTCACTGCAGAAGCTGAGTGCTGTGTTTGAATCTAGATTTGTCCTTAAAAGTCAATTGAAGAGGTTTTTTTCTTTCATGTTTTCTAGGACTAATGAAGGATTCTGATGATACATCCAACCTCCTGAACCCTACCTTTTTCATTTTTGCTGAAAAAGATGACTTCATTCCCCTTCACCAAGTATGCTAATAACCTGTCTTCTTTCATTTCTGCATGTTTAAATTTTCATCCCAAATTTGGAGTCAAAACTCGACCTCATAATAGTGCTTGGAGGTCAAAAAATAATGAGAAATATCATGATAGACATAGAAAGGCTAATGTAACCTAGGCAAAGAATTAAAACTAGGTTTATTTTCCTTAAGTCTCTTTCTTTAGTGGAAGTATGGCTAGTAACCCACGTAACAAGGTTTTATCAGAATCCTGTTGGTGTTTTGGACAACTCTACTCAGGGAGCTATCGTTTATTGTATGACAGTGTTTTCCATTTGTCCTAGAAACCCATAAACCATGTTGGATACCTCAAATTGCATCCATAGGTGTCTGTTACAAGGGTTTTATTCAGATGTAGTGTGTTTAGCATTGTCATATATTTCACATGTAGCAAATAACTTTTGTTATATCCATATCTTTGCAGATTGTTGGACCTGCCTTTAGATTCTAACAAATTTTCTAGATCCTTACTGCAAAGGTGTTTTTTCTTTGTATAATTCTTTTTGTTTTGCCCATATGGAGCTTGGTTATTAGTGTCCAGCCTGAATGATAAATCAGGAAATTGAAGAATGGCGGCATGGAATATAGCTATAGTAATATAACTACTACTGTGCTCTGCATTACAGGTCACCCTCCTGGAGCAGAACCTAAAGAAAAATTGCAAAGTTGATTATGAAATTAGAATTTATCCTGGACAAACTCATGGGTTTGTACATCGCAGAAGAGAAGATATCAATCCTCAAGATAAGCCTTATATTGAGGAAGGAAGAAAGGATATGATCAACTGGCTGAATAAATACATTTAAAAGAAGAGCAAGCAACTTATTTGTGATGCAATTATGTAATACACTGTGGAGGTTTTTGATAACTCTTTATAAAACTGGGGGGAGAGTTTGTTGAAACAGAAATTAAAGAAATGAGCAAACAGAATATTGTAGATGTTTTTTGTTGGTAGATTCTAATTGATACTTTCCTATTATGTTCTTTTGAAGAAGTCTCAGATTTTACCTGGCAGTGTCATGTTTTAATGTGCTGTGAAATATTCTCCACTTCCTTGAGATTTTTCTTAATGCTTGAAATAAATTAGTCCAGTGGTAAATTAATCTATTTGTTTATTATGGCCATCTAAGCCCTACATAAATCACAAGTCCAAACTCTGGGGACACAAATACATTGTTTGGTGAAGCTTATTTTGAGAGACTAAGCTTTTTTGACACATGACGTAAGTGAGCATATCTTGTTTCAAAATTTGTGGCTAATGTTATTCAGAAGGGGTGCTACTTTCTCAGATTACCTTCCTGAGCTGAATGTGGCCACTGGAGCTGTGTGTGTGGAATGGCCACTGGTGGACCAGTCTGGTTCAATGGCCACTGCCAGTCGCCTTCTGAACCTGCTTGAGATGCTGACCTCTAGTGCATCTTATGACAGTGGCTTCTACAGTTTAATTATGCCTCATGAGGAGAAAGGCTTGTGTTCATTAGTTTGAAACCAGCTACCTAGTATCTGCACTGGCTGCTGGTACTTCCTAAGTTGTAAGAAAAAAAGAATCTATGTCCCTTTTCACCTTCTCAGTGCTACTGATACAAACTGCAATGTGATTTAATGGTGAGAAAATGTACTTTAGGAAAGTCTTAATTTTACTAATCTCTCAAATTAAAGATACTGTCAGAGAAATATACATTGTGGTGTGCCTCTTGTAAAAATAACCAACAGTACTAATTAAACATATCTCTCTCAATGGGATTTTAATTATTTTGCTTTTTCCCAACCCTCCAGGTAATATATTCATCCAGCTATTACCTGGGTGATTACAGGTCTGATAACACATTTTTCCTGGAGAAGACTGTATAGGTCTGGAAGCTTTTTGTACCTTAATTACCCCAGTAAAAACTGGATAACTCCACATTAATGAAGTTCCACTAGCTAATGGTAGCTAATGTGTAGGAGGATGATCAGTTTGTATATTTAGGGAACACAGTCATTCAGAAATGCCAAAACCGCGCGTGCTGTAGCACTAATACCGTGACAAAGCAAAAAAACAGACGCAGCTCTTGTTCGAAGCAGTACAAAGTGCAATCAACTGCACAGAGAGCATGAGTGTGTGTTGAATTTTTTGCCTTTTAAGTAAAAAAAACCTGCATGGATTTCCCATCAAGAAACATGAAACCACAGGATAACAAATTAAAAGTTATTCAGTATCTAAAGTTTCATGTTAACGTAAAGGGGCACTTAACCCTGTGACTCTGCGTTAGGCAAAGATAAAAGCAGGAACCTTACATAACTCTTATTTGGAGAAACCCGATCCCTGCACTCCCCCCTTTCGTTCTCTGAGTAAGCATACGCTGCGGTGACCGTCCGCACTGAGCTCTTGCCACCTGCCTCCGCTGTCTCACACACTTGCTGTGCTACAGGTACGTGTGCGGTGCTTGGCTTGTTAAGAAGCCTTCACAGCTTTTCGTGCTGAGAAATGTAAACAAGTGCGTACTGAGGCCGGACTCAGCGTGCCCGGGGGACTTCCATTTTGTCTATGTGCCTTTTTAAAGAGTCCATGCTCATTTAAATGCTATCGGGGGGCTACTTTCTTCCCTGATTGTTTGAGATGATGGCTCAGAAACCTTTTATTTTCCTTCCTGAGCTGAGGAAAACCTCTCACAGGGGGAGGACTCAGGAGGGTCTGTTAAAAGTGGAAGTCCTACACAGCAGTATCTTTGTAATTTTTCTGCTTGTAGGTTTCCAGTTTCTGAAAACCAAAGTTACTGTTTGTTCTCCAAATAAATGCTCAAGTGCTTGCAGGTGGAGGTGGTAGAACACAAGGCTGTGGGTTTACACGTCCTTCTAAAATAATAGCTTTGATGGATGTAAGGGGGGGATGTAATTCTTAAGGAATGTGTCAGTGGCATCTGAGAAAAGGGAACTGTATGGAATGTATACTGCAACAAATGTTGAAATAGTGGACCATTTTAACTGCTCTACAAAGCTTGCAAGTCTGTATGGCTTATAAACCATTACAAGCAAACACCACCCCTCACAGGTTTGTGTCTGGGGTTTTTCTTCCTCAGCTGCTACATCTGCATCTTTAAATATGTCATGTTTCACATGTTGCTTTACATTTCGTCAGATAATGTGAAATGCTTCAGTTGAAGCCTTTAAGGATACACTGACTGGTAAGGGCTTCATGGTTCTGCAGTTCTGAAATATATATTTCTTGAATACTCAATTGCTGGCTTTGTTATGTTTTCTGATTTTAGTCTAACCAAAAGGAAATAGTTTGTGAATGGAAAATTAGTTATCAACGCCTCCCTGTTACATATTTAAACTGTATTTTGTCTTATTTGCTCATCTGTTGATTTATTTTTCCCTGATAGACTAATTTTAGACTAGAAGTCCTATGTGTGAGACTACAATATGTGAAAAAGCCCACCTATGCATAGGTGTGGCTTATTTAAAAGAGAAGTAGAGGATTAGTGTAAATGTGTGCCCAGAGTTGACAGAGCTTTCAAATAGGATAGAACTTGTCTCAAATTGATCTGTGAAAATGAAGTCTGTAACCCTATCCCTGCTAATACTGTTTGGGAGATTCTGAATTGTCAAGACTGAAAATCGAGAACATCTTGGTCCCTGGAAATCTGTGCATATCCTAAAACTGTCCCTTTGGTGCCACAGCTACTTACGTCCCACTAGTTCAGGGACTGTTCAGTAACCTGCTTTTCCGTATTTCTCTCCAGCGGTATATTGTCATAGTCAAGTTTGAACATCCTTGTTTCTGTACTAGCAAAGTTTTCTTGGATAGTACACACAATTTATGCTTAGAGAATTTAGGTAAAGCTTTATCTAAGTTCTCTCCAAGTTCTTTAATAATTTGGAGCTGCTCTTTCCATATTCAAGTAAGTTATTCAGGACATTTTGCAGCAATATAAACTCAGTTCACCCCGTTGGTAAACTGATGGCATAAATCATTAACTTGAGACCAAGGAGCTACATAAACCTGTGTTAGACTCTGTTGGCATTTTATGACATCTGTGAACTATTGGTTTATTTTCACTTAAGCAGTAGTATGCAAAAAATTAACCAGACCACATTGTTACGACATTGACAAAACATTTGACTCAACTTAAGGAATTTTTCCTTATATTCAGTTTTCTTTTTTCCTGTCTTGGAGTTTGAATGCATTCCTTATTTAATATTAAATAAATATGATTTTATACTCTGGCTTTCATTGGTATATTTTTCTTGATGCCTTCTTTAAGTATCCTTCTTCAAAAGCCTGCAATGTCTGAGGCTAAAGCTGGTTTAGAAAAATGATTTCTTGACACTAAAAGTCAGCTACAGGATATTTTAAGTCTCTGGAGGAAAATATCATGTTAAGTGTCATTTTTATCTTTCTACACAGTAGCTGGGGGGGGGGGGTTGTTTGGTTGGGTTTTGTTTGTTTGCTTGTTTTTCTTCAAAATGCTGAGTCCTGTATTAAGCCTTTACATTCTATACTAAAGACAGTTATGCATTCCTGACATGGACATACACATGACGAAGAGTGAAATAACTGACTGAATTGCTATTTAATTAATCTCTGATGGTTGCCTGGCTGGTTGGTCATAACTTTATTTTTACTGTATTACTTACTGTAAGGCATGGAAATCCTGGTTATGTACCCGGTTATGTACCCCACTGAAGAGTTCATAACATAAGTTGATAAGTAACTAATAAGATTATTATTTATAAACAAAACAAACCAGTAGGCTTATTGACTAGTGCAGCATTTTAGATCTAACAGTAATCAGCATGTTCACAGTATTACTCCAATGATTCAGAAATTCAATAGTCTATGGTATCACTGTGTTTTAATCTTTTCCAGTATGGTGTGCTGTGGTATTCACAACTGGATAGTTTTTGTTCCCTAGTATCACACATGGCTAATGAATCGAGGCCCTGTCCATGTGATATTGGAGACAGGTTTGACTATGGAGGCCGTGGGGAGGAAGTGCAAGTCGAACACATCAAGGCGTATGTTTGCAAGCCACCTGCCAGCACAGACAAGGCTGTGATTGTGATTCATGATATATTTGGATGGGAACTCCCGAACACCAGATACATAGCTGATATGCTAGCAGCTAATGGATACATGTAAGAAATACTACTGTTTTCACATTGTCTGTTTAATAAGAAAGTTTGTTGAACCATTTCCTTTTTTTTTAACATAAACCATACAAATAATTTCATGGGCTTCCCCTACATGTTTCTCTAAAGACTTTCTTCTTTGTTAAAACAGTGTAAGAAATCTAATCTAGTGAGTAGTCCTACTACAAGAAGATAGTGGGTAAGCATAGAAGAAGAGAGGTGAAAGAGAGAAACATCCTATTCCGTACCTTTCATCCTCCATGAGCCCAAAGCAGCTTGCTTCTTTCCTCCTGACATAGCATCTGTGCAACTTTGCTCTTAGGGTAAAAATTCCAGAGAAGCTGAGAGACATTCTACGAAGATGAAGTGTACCAGCTTGCATCAAAGAAAGAAACAAGTACTCAATTATGTGAAAAGCACATTGGGTATCCTCTTTTCTGTATTACTGGACTAGCATTCCTTCTAGCCCAAATGTATTTACGTGTATGTACATGGTATATGTACCATGTATGTACAATGTATGTAAAATGGTAGGTTGTGTTTGTTTTATTTTGGTAGGAAACTACTGAGGATTTTCAATTGCCGTTAACAATTTGTCAAATTAATTAATGAATTTTAACAGGACAAAATGTATCTGGAAGTTATGTTAAGCCTGCTTATTATGCATAGAAAAATAATGAGGGTTGCTTGTATAGTGCTTTGATGTAGGTTAAATTCTAAGCATACCCAACAAGATGAATTTGCTGTACAGTACACACAGACTTCTCTTTAATCCTTTCTCAGTATTACTTTATGGTCGTAAAGTGTTTTAATTCTTCTTTCAGAGCCACCTGCCCAGATTTTTTTGTGGGACAAGAAGCTTGGAAACTTTCTAATGACTGGGCGACTTTCGATGACTGGCTGAAAACCCGAAGTGCCGGCAAAATAGACAAGTACGACCACTGTTCCTTTCCCAGCCAGTGGACATCCTTCTTTTGTAGCAATTTCTGCCTCAGTAAAGATGCAGGATTAGATCCTAAATTATTAATGGGTCAAATACAGTCCGCAAACAGAAATTTCATGCAGCTTGTGGGTCAAGCTCATGCTCATGTGAGGGGATGCTTTTGTTGAGAAAAGTAAGACTCTGAACAAGAATAGAGGTGCCCACTGTTTACTTGTGCAGAAAGTAGAAGTGACATGAATGACTCAAAAGAAAAGAACAAGCAAAGGCCAGAAAATGTAGCTTACTCCTTCCACTTCAGTTTGATTCAGTTCCCACAGGTAGGCACAACTGCCATGGGTTTCAGAGAGGGTGCAAACATAGCCACCAAACACTATTTAACTAGGGAACACTGGTCCTGCTCCCCATCGGATCCCAGGCTGTTTAAAATATACTACTTTCCCATTCTTCTACCTGTGTTTTTCCTGTTTTTCTCTGACACGTAGCTCGATTGCATGTTACTGCTGAGTTTGAAGCAGCAATCCCAAATTTACTTCCACAATTCCATAGAATATTTGTCTCCCTGACAAGAGAGTTTGCTTATAGTCACATTTGTGATAATGGGATGTTCTTGACTGTGAGTCTCTTAAACTTTTATTCATGTTAGCCTGTAAGACAAGTATTGCCCTTTGTGAAATTAATTGGGCTGCTGTTTATAAAATCACCTTAAGCATTTTTACCGCCACTCAGTCAACCCCAATCCCCCCAAAACCAAGGAAGAGAATAAGAGGAACAAAGGAAGAAAACTCATGGGTTGAGATAAAGACAGTTTGATGAGTGAAGGAAAGATTAAAGACAGGAGTGATGCAAAGACAGTCACTGCCTCCCATAAGCAGACCAATGCCCAGCCAGTCTCTGAACAGCAGCCACCTCGGAGGCCAGGGGAATAGAGCTAGGGGCTTAATTCACTTTCATTTACATGTCTCAGAGAAGTTGATGTCATCCTGAAGTACCTAAAGGAACAATGTGGTGCAAAGAAGATCGGTGTAGTTGGATTTTGCTGGGGTGGAGCAGCAGTACAACATCTGATGCTGAAAAATCCTCATTTACAGGCTGGGGTGTCCCTCTATGGTGAGTCTTAAATACCTATTCTCAGCAGACATGACCGGTACTATTCTGTAGGACTACTGCTGTAACAAAATTCAGTGCAACATCTTATGGAAGAAGGTAATTTTATTGCACAAAATCTTTGAGCAATTTGATTTTGCACACTCACATTTTTGTACTTAGTCATAACCAGCAAGATCCAAGTATTCAAGTGGCATGGCTAGGATTGCTTCTGTGCAACATAGCTTACAAGGGACAACAAATGCCAAGGCTTCATTATGGCCGAGGTTCCTCTTGGCTGGTGATAACAAAATGGTTTCTGGGCACATCTTTTATATCTTTTAGGAGCCAGCAGTTACTAAGAGGTACATCTTTATGACAGCATTTTTCTCTAGCTCAGTCCGCATAAGTCAGAACAGGTTGCTGCCCACCATCTGTTTTTCATTGTTTGGAAAACCTGTTTGACGTACAAGTCTCTACTCTGTTGCCTGTTGGGCTAACAGAGGCAGTAGTGATATGCTGCAGCCTTTTTGCTGTCCTTCTGTTAGAGAGCAGGGTCTTCTGCTGATGAGACATAAGGGCTGGGAGCTGCACAGGCTGCAGCCTTTCAGGTCATGACACGAACAACTTCCTCCTCAATGCTACTGCTAGCAGTGGTCCATCGTTACTAATATGAAACATCTTTTAAGTCAGTGTTTTCACACTCTCATGCTTCCATTCTTAATGCATTTGTGCTGCCTTTAACATTTTTGTTATAAACCTCTGTACTTCTGTGTAACCCAGAGCAATTAATATTCATTTGAGGTGAAAGGAAGTTGAAGGTATTTTTCTAGAAAGTTTATGGGGACTATTTTTTCTGCACTGATTTGCTGATCAGCTGAGTCAATTCAGCAATGCTACTTGCTAATTTTTTGCTTGTCTGTTGTAATAATTCCAGTAATGAAAAGTGTGGCCAGGGCGGCAGCTAGTTAGTTTTACTGTTACTTAAATTCAAATATATTTGAATAACCACACTTACAATACCAGTTTGTTATGAATTTGTATCAGTATAAATACATGTACACTGAAATCCTAACCATGTATTGGGAATGATGAATATTTACAATTATCTTAAAAATGGCCATGCCAGGCTAGAGGCCAGCAGCTCTCAAGTGTCCGTCTTTCACAGAACCCTGTCTCTGGCAATGGTCAGAAGCAGATGTCCAAGGAAAACCACAAAAATGTAATAATCCTCCCATGACTTTTTCAGACAGAGCTGGTCTTTCTTTTTTTAATGACATCCTAAATCACAGGAAGTTCTCACAACAAAAGTGACTTTTAAGTAAAGCGTGTTTAATTTCATTACAAACTGATCAGCTTTTACTGAACAGAATGTCTTTTATTTCAACTGTATAGCTTTGGTAGTGATTTAACTACTCTTAAGTAGCATGACTCATTGTATATGCCTCTCCTCCTTTCCTAGGAGTGATTAAGTTCTTTGCGGACACATCCAGTTTTCTTCATCCCACCTTCTTCATTTTTGGTGAAAAGGATGAGTTCATCCCATTGCAGCAGGTGGGTTTCCTATCAGAGATATTTAATGTCTTCTAATGTTTTTCATGCTTGTTTTGTAATTTGATGTTTAATTAAGAGAAACCAGAAAACTAATTTGCATTTTCTTCCTGTTTCACTATTACAATAATTCTACACAAATTTATGTTCATCCCCAAATCAAAAAGTTTTAAAGTGACACTAAAAAATGTTTTCTGTTTCTGTTGCAAAATATGGATGATTTATATATGAATGCTCCTAGGAGGAAAAGGGCAAGAATCCAGATAAAGACTTCTGTCAAGTTTAAGACAGGAGACCCTCTTTAATCATACTGATGGTGCACAAAATCAGTAGAAAATCCCCATCTCTGCTGCTGGAATCGCTAGTTGTAGGAGAATTTAAAAGATCCCGTGACCATCCTTTTCCTTCCCTCGCTGTCGTGCAGAGCTGCTCCTTTGTGGTACTTTTGGCAACAGCCTTCCTGGGGAGCCCAGGGGGAGACTGGCCGGAGGAAGATGATTATCTACCAAGGGGATCAAAGAGGAAGATACTCTTTCATTGAGTGGTGTTGGCTTTAGTTTTCCTGCCAAGAATGCCAGTCACTTTGAACTGCTGATTCTGTATCTGTGCCTCTCCTCCCTCAATTTCAAATCAGTTCAGTTTCTTGTCCTGTTTTGTTTGGCGAGGTCTGTCAGCAGTAACTTGTACAGTGATCACTACATGCTGACCTTCTCATGACACTGAGCAATAGGTGTTTTTACCTTTACAGGCATTACTGCAGTAACTCATATACATTTTCAGTTTTTTATAGTCACATGCTCTCATTTTACTGGAGAAAAAAGCCTAGTTACATAAAGAAAGTGTAGTCACGGAAATGTATTTGGATATAAAATCATTAGAAGGGAAAACAATGGCAAGAACACACTGTCTCCCAGAAAAGTGAAAAACCAGGGCAATTTAAGGAGTGTAAGTACCATACCATGTTAACAGCGTACTCATCCAATATGGAACATTCTGTTTTACAGATCGCCGCACTGGAGCAGAAGCTTAAACAAAACTGTAAAGTTGATTATGAAGTTAAAATTTACCCTGGACAGACGCATGGGTTTGTACATCGGAAAAGAGAAGATATCAATCCTCAAGATAAACCTTATATTGAGGAAGGAAGAAAGGATATGATCAACTGGCTGAATAAATATCTTTAGCATAAATAAATGTGCCTAAAATAAGTCAGTTGTTGAAGGAAACGAGAAAATAATGCAGAATATATTGATTAGGATGTTCTTAAAGCCATTAGAATATTTTCTAAAACTCTTTTACAACAACACTGCTTATTTTCACTGATTTTCTAAGTAGATGCTTGGAAATGGCTTTTCAAATGTTGAAATCTATAAATATAAAAACAGATTTTAAAATTTGATCTTGTGTATCTTAACATTATTAGAACCTCATGTGAGCCCAGGGAGCCCTCAGCTTCCACAGGACATTGCCCTTCAAGGTGCAGCCCCTCAATTTTTTCCATTGCCCCACAATGCTTTTCTTCTCGCGTTTGCCTCTGCCAGCCATGCCTGGCAGCTCCCTCATGCAGTCACATTCAGTCTAGCTTCACCCTACCCCGGGGGCATGTGTCAGGTCAGACCTAAGTGATCTGTGATGGAGCTGCAGCCACTTGTGTGTCTTTGAACTCCACGGTGCCTCTGCTTCAGTCTCCCACCAGGTGGGTCCCACCTCAGATTCCATATCCCCAGTGGTTCTTCAGCCATCCCCCCATTTCAAACCCCTTCTTTACATCACTCCTTCCACATCCTCCTGAAACGCACCGTGTATCTCGCACGAGAAAATAGTTCTCCCTGCATCACACTGAGTTGATAGGAAAGAAACTTTCCTGTGTTTCAAAAAGATTTCATGCAGACCTCTGAGGTAGAAGTGCAAAATCTTCCCTCACTTCTTCGCTTATACTCTTGGTCAGCGACTAATGCTCTTACCCAGTTTGGGCACCACACGTTGTGTTCCCATCTCCTTGCTCTCTGATTTCAGGAAAGGTAAGCCTGTTCTTAGTGGGTCCAGCCAGCACAGGGAAAGTCTCTTCAGGCCTGCAGGGTGTTGTTGCCGTGAGTCATGCTGGTAAAAATAGTACCTCCGCATGGGAGGTGAGACTTTCCATGATGCCCTCCCTGATCCTGCCCTTGGGCTGGATCTGTGCAGCTTCCAGTGACCTATAGATGGAGGGAAGGGCCAGACAGTGACTTCTGTGCTTCCTGCCAGTCCTGATATGGTTCTAGATTCATCATACGTAGAAGAGAAACAGTTTAACATGGGAGAATTGCAGATACCTTTATTCACTGGTGAAGACACATCTGATGCATGTGCCTGTGCAGCTCTGGGGTAACAGGAGGATAGCAATGTACAAACCTTCCTGGAAGAAAGCAACGTGGGTATGTGGTTCAGGTAGTCTATAAAGTCAGTTCAAAATGCCAGCTATGGATTCGTCCCCCATTTATCAGGGTTGCTATGAGAACAGACAGAGATGATGAAATTGATCTCCCTACAACCACTGTCTCACATGGGCTTTAAATAAAAGAGCCTTGGTTTCTTAGCAGGTAACATCTTGGCTGGCAAACCATTACAGCTTGTTTTTTTAAGTGAGTGAACAGATGTCTCAGGGAATTTGGCTAAGCTTTGCCAAATTAGTCCTGAGACAAGGGAAGACTGTGAAACCGAGGAGTATTTTGTCAAAATTCATTGACCTTGGAGAATTGAGAACGGCTGTAGGACAGGTATTGCATTTCATTATATATTTGGGTTTTGTATCTGAGAAATATGGCATCTAAGATGGAAAACTCAGCATTTTGCCAGTGTTAACATTTAGTTTACTAAATTTTACTAAAAACCACACACACATTCTCAAAACTTATATTTGAGAATATCCTTTGTGTCTAGAGAGCACTGACAAACAGGTGTATAGATTATACATTACAAACTCAGGTTTATAATGTTCAATTCTACTGAACCTAGCAGCCTTGATATAAGGTGATCAGCTGCAGAAGAGCAGTGGGGTAGGCACAGTAGATATGTGACGCCTGATCAGGGGACCTCAAGCAGATGCTTTTGTTCCTTTGGGTGTTGTGCTGTCTTGTAAGTCCTTTCCTATTAACTTTAGAGTGCTAGTTTAGGGTTAGGGTTTAGGATTAGGTTTTAGGGGTTGGGGTTAGGGTTAATTCTATGGATTGGGGTTAGGGTTTAGTTTTGGGTTTAGGGGTTTCGGGTTAGAGGTTAGGTTTTAGGCTTGGTTTAGTTGTAGGTGTTAGGGTTAGGGTTAGAATGAAGGGTTAGGGGTTAGGTGTTGGATTGTGGGTGTGGGTAGGGGTTAGGGTTAGGGTTGGGGTTAGGGGTTGGGGTTATTGGTTATGGTTAGTGTTTAGGGTTAGGTTTAGGGGTTG
>JANHGB010032562.1:11175-23052 GCA_026283785.1 Coracopsis vasa | reverse complement strand
GCACAACACAGCACTGCTAAAGGGGGCACAATGACAGAAGCTCACTTACTTTTACCTTAGTAAAAAGGTTTTCCCCACCAGAAGCAGAGATTGACTGTTTCATAATAAACCTGCTAAGGGGAATTTCAGACTTTCTTATGTGCAACTATTAAAGACTCTGGGATTTCCTTACATCCTTTTCTCCCCATGATGCATTTATCTAAACCCTGTTGAGGTAGGAAGGACTTGCTTTGCACAGGGTGATACAATCAGATTGCCTTTACCTAGGCACACAGCATTAATAACCTGATCTTTATTCTGCTACCTCTCCCTGTCCTCTCCATCCTGCCACAAAAATCCATTGGTTTTTATGAACAGATAACTGATATATCAAATGTAAGATCAACCAGTAAAAGCCCCAGCCTGGACTAAGCAGCGTCTCTCTTCGATACAGCTCCTAAGGGGCAGAAGTGCAGCCTCCAGTGAGCAAACAAGGACTTCCCATCATTTTATACATGGAGTTTATTAAATACCACCATAAACCAACCTTTTACACAAGCCTTTCTGCAGCCTTAAATCACCAGGGTCTGTTGCTTGATAACAAATGCAGATGAGGAAAATTCCCAGTTTATTTAAGGTTTGAAACATGACTTTAAAAGCCTCAAACTGACGCTCACCAAATTCCATAATGAGTGGGAATGCCATATGGATTCCCTGTGCCATGGCAGCTCACAAGCATGTTACTCCACTCAGAAAGCTGCCTGTGTACCAGCGTGCAGCCTGGAGTACCTGAACTGAGCCTTCGGTTCATGCTCACCTTCCTATTAAACAACCTGGGAATCTAAACTCAGATTAATGCCTGGTTATACATTTTAACTGTGTATTAAAGTGCTTTGTGGGTACATAAGAAACATCAGGGGCACATTAACTTACATCAGCTTTAATGAAAAAAACCCAAATTGACACATTTGCAATTTATTCTGTAATTATATGGAAATTACCTTACCCACCCATTGCTCTGACAGGTGCTTGAGAGCTGCTCCAAACAGGGTGCGAGAATTCACCCAAGGGTATTCTCCATGCTTGACCACCTTTTGCTTCTCCGTCAAGCAATGAAAACATGAGGCAGCAATGGCAAGAAACTGTCCTGCTCGTTTGGTTTCTTCCCCAACATGAATCAATGCTCTCCTTCCTCTAAGCCTGCCTTCGTGCATCCCCAGCTCAGCATACGCTTTGGATGGGGCTTGGAGCAACCTGGTCTAGTGGAAAGTGTCCCTTCCCACCCAATCCAGTCTGTGATTGTATGAACATAGCTAATGCTCAATAAAACCTCCTACACATATCCCAGATACAAATGATCTCAGTCCAAGTGCAGATAAACAAGTAACCATCTTTTTCTGTGTGTTATTTAACTCCATTCATTTGAAGATCCTTATTACTAGACAACTATGCCATGAGGAAAAGGAATGGTTCTGTTTGTCTGAGGGGTTCTGGTCACTAGATACTAAGAAACAGAATCCCAGACTGGTTTGGGTTCAAGGGACCTTAAAGCTCATCCAGTTCCAACCTTCTGCCCTGGGGAGGGACATCTTTCACTACAGCAGGTTGCTCAAAGCCCCATCCCATAAATCAGTTGTAGGAATGATGACACCAGTGGAAAACGCTGCCAATATTGCTAATGAGAGTGCATGAAATAGAATTTTACCCTAATGACGGGCTTACCACAGGTTGGTCTGAGAGAGGACAACCTTGTTTCACATCCCAGTGGTAGTTCTGCAGCCTTCCTTGGACGCACTCTTCCACCTGCAGCAAAACCAGTTTTCCTGTCTGAAGGCAGAATGCAGTCAGATGGGACATGATGCACAGTTTCCATGCTGTCAGAGAGGGAGACTAAGAAAAAGCTGTTGCAAACTATGGACAAACTGCATGGGAGAGACATCAACTGCTGTGGATCCAACGCTCCTCAATGCTGTTGAGTGGAAACCTTTTCCTACCTTCACATTAATTATTTATTCATCGTTAGGCTTATGCCATAATGTTACTACAGGTGTAATCTAAGCAATAAACGCCCTGAACAATCACTAGAGGCTCACACATCTGCAAAAAGCTGAACCAACCCAGAAGGACCAGCCTTTTCCATCAGCAAGAACCGGCACGTGCCATTCCAGTTCATACCCAGTGCTCCCAGAGCCAGTCTCACGAGGACTCCACCACTACAGCCCTCCAACAATTGAGGTTTTATGTCCACATTGTAATATAACCCCATGTGTTTCATATAGTCTCATCTGAAAATGTTTTCCAGACTTGTTTGCAAACACTATAACACTGGAAAAACAAATGCCAACTCTTGCATTCAAATGAGAATGCTGCCTGTAAAGCTGTGACCTTTGTTTTGCATATAGGCATCCCCAGCTGTTAGCCAGGATTATCTATACATCCCAGGGTGTGTTTCATCTGGAATGCAAAGCAGTGCTTTATTGCACGTATGGTTGACTGGGAATAACATGAGTTTTTTTCCCTGTGACAGGAAGCTATTTGCATGACTTTCAGATAGTTAGAGGTGATTTACAACCTCTGCATTCACATCATGGAGAGATGAACAGGAAAACTGTGCCGTGGATGACAGTATTATCCTTAACATCTGGTTTTTCCTGAAAATAATTTTATGCCAAAGAAACTCCATCTTAATTCTTAGGTCTGATCTAATTTTGTTTCCCTTTAATATTTGCTTTCAATGGCACAAGACTTACCTTTATGTCAAGGCCAGGTTGGACACAGGGGCTTGGAGCAAGCTGCTGTAGTGGAAGGTGTCCCTGCCCGTGGCAGGGGTTGGAGCTGGATGAGCTTTAAAGTCCCTTCCAACACAAACCATTCTAGGATTCTATGAGTAAGTTCCTGGATGTAGGACTTGTCTTTATCCTAACGATGACATCTGCTTGCAATAACGCTCCATGCCAGTAAACGATGTTATTTTAACTAATCTATTGGCGTGGTGATGAAAGTGACAGTAAAATGTTGATATGGAAGCTAATTTCTGTGTTTGGCCTTGAGATTCATCTCCACAGACACAGGCTGAGCGCAGAAACTATTTTTGGCAACATGCTAGCAATCCAGATTTAATTCTGACACTTCTGAAATCCAAGGAAGACATCTGTCTGTGTTTTCTGCATATGTTTGTGAAGTGCCATTGAAATAATTTGCATCAGCAGTGTATTTGGAGATAGAAATGTGGTGAGAAGGTGCAGATGAGGAGGAGAGGACCCAAAGCCTGGGTTGTGAAGTAAAAAACAATGGCAGCTCTTCAAGATATCACGTGCTTACTGAAAGCTGAGAATAAGATGTCATTCTGAATGTGTTCCTGTGAACTTTTAACTTTGTTTGGTGCTTTTATGTTGTTCAGGCACAAAATTCATATGGAACTCTGAGGAACATGAATATGGCTTTGCCTGATTCCCAGGGGACTTCCTGCCGAAGGTGTTTGTGGTCCCTGTCATGGGTGTGTTTCCAGCAGCCTTTTAGGAGAATAACTACAAAGTGTTTGTGAGTTATCAGTTAATTTAATACCATTCAGGGTGGCCACAGACTCCTCATTGTGTTTTGGAAGCTATAAGTGCTTATTTAAGCAAAAATAGCTCTGTAGAGTTTGCTTCTAAGCCACCATCCTAATATCTTCCACCAGAAGCTGAGCTTTTTAGTTACTCATAGAGCACTCAGGTTGCAGACTCCTAAAATATATATAAATAAAGAAATAATAGTGCTCCTCATCTGCCGAGGTAACTGCGCGTTAGTGCCCTGCATCAGTGAGAGGGCCGATGGGATGCAGACCTGCCTGTGCTGCCTGAGCGGGGCAGTTCCCGGTCCCATGGCACACGCTGCGGTGCAGGCAGCCCCTGCGTGTTGAGGCACACATGGTGCAGAGCCGGCTGCCAGACGGGGCTGTCTGCAGCCTGCCTACAAGGCAGCCATGTGGGAGGAAGGCAGGAGAGCGGTGGAGCAAACCGGCTGATGGCTGTTTCGCTTTGGAGACCACTCTTTCCAAGCATCCCAAACACGGGCCTTAATCATCAGCACTTCTGAAGCACTCATCGTTCTTGTATCCAGGCAAGGAGCCTTGTTATTACCCTTTGAGAGATACCACATTCCCTCATTTCCTATGGAAGGGGGCCTGCCAGCAGATTCAGTACCGGCACCACTCGGCTTGTTTCAGATTAAAAATGTCCTCTGGGGAAGATCTGTGTTCATCTTCAGCAGGGTCTCAACACAGTCATAGCAATAAACTCCTGCAATGGGCCACTGATGGTTACCTCCATGGAATGCATCGGTGGTCGCCTACGCTGAATGCACTGCTTTGCCTTTGCCAAGAGGAGAAAATACTCTGTGCCTGAATGGAGAAACCCTTCCTCTGAGGCTTCTTGTTGCTAAAATGGTGGCAAAAGAGGTTAGTGTCCTTCACTGACTGCCCTGGAGCTTCCTCTACATGGGGGTGGATTGCAGTCACTCTGGTCCTCGGTGTGGTGGCTGCCCTGGGTGGTACAAGCCCAACTGGCTTCAGTCTAATGCTGGAAGAGATACTTGGAACAAAGGGAAATGCAAAATGCTGTCTGCAAGGCCTTCAGTGCACGACCTGCTCTGAGCTACAGCTCCCAGCAATGGAGAGTGCAGGGGGAATGAAAAGGAAAAGCTGTGTTTTCAGCAAACTATAATTTGCCTCTCTTTCAGAGTTACGAGATACACGTCCCATAACTCCATATATTCCTTAGAGGGATCCATAAACACTACACGCCATGGCTGTTCGCACAGGGAGAACAAGGGATGTGGCAGTCCAGCTCGTGTATGAAAAGGCCGGTCATGGAGGGTGAAGAAAATACTGTCTAGATGTGATATCACAAGTTATATAATATCATGGCCAAATCTCTGCAGCTGGATATCATCAAATCAAAATTAGAAACTCATTGGGAGCAAAGGACAGTCTTTGCACAGATTGCCTATAAATCTGCAATAACTGGTTCTCCCTGGGCGTAACATCAAAAACATTTTTTAGTGTCTCATTAGTAAGAAAATTTATTGCTCAACTATTGAACTATGTCGATTTCTGAAAACATTGTGTGAATAATTCCAGAGAGCATGTGTTTGATTTGTATGCGTCTGTGCCGCTGAGCAGAAAGAGGGCCTTTTCCCCTATGATGAAATGACACTAATCACGGAATTAAAAGGTGAAGCATGTCTGCAGTTTCAGAACAAGGTAAATGTTTATAAATATGTTAATGCCCTCCCTTTCCCATAAGTCAAACCAAGATTAAGGAGTTCATACCCCGGCTGAGCTTAAAAAAGGAATAAATAAATAGAAGACCCAATTACAGCACCGTAGAGGGGGAAAAAACCCCTCCCAGCCCTTATTACTTCTCCTTTGTGCTGCAGTGTGCTCTCCAGCTGTGGCTGTTGCCCAGTTTTGTGGCTCAAATAGCCTGGAAAAAGTAAAGATTGAGAAACAGGGGAAAAGTTGAAATCAAACTCAGCGTTGCCTGCATAGGATGGGGGGAAAGAGTTCACATGTACCTGTTACACGGGGGGGTTAACGCTGCTAAGTGCAGGCAGAGAGCTATCTTTTCTTACAGTTCAGCAGTAGGGAGGGCAGAATAAATGGCTCCTAAGCATGGGTCCATGTGTGTAAAATTCCTTTAAATGCCTGGGTGCTGAGGCAGGTGGTTCTGCACCCAGGCATCTCCTTCAGCCTCATGGGACTGCACCTATGAGTATAGGTGAGCAAATAACACCAAGGCACGTTACCTATCAATCACCAGTGCTCCCTCAGTATATTGTCCTCTGCAAACAAATGCTTGCCAACAGGTCTGAAAGAGGAAGGAAAACCTCTGAGCATGAGGATTCGTGATGCAGGTCCCCAGCATGCAGGGGCAGCAGGATCAGGCATGGGCACTGCAGGTCTACCATGAAGTCTGGAGCAGCTTTTGGGGCAAGCTCAGATCTGCACCATCCAGAGGCGTAGAGGCTTGGGTTTAGCTGGTGAGCAAAAAGGAGGACAGACAAGTTGTGCAATTAAAATCCTCTGCTTTTGGAAATGCAACCACTTGATTGGGTTTATCTTGCTGTTAGCAGGGGTTCTTTAGTGCCTTTACTTTGGCCCTGCACACTTCCTCCTTGCACAACCATGCTCTGCCAGTGCAAGCTGACAACCAGCGCTTATATCAAGGAATTTATACTGTGGGAAAATGAAAGAGAAAAGAAGAAACCGAGTTAGAGCGGGCCAAGTGGTCTGGTCAGGGTTATTCACACCTCAGCGGCAGAACCAGAAACAAGCTCAGGCTGGGGAATCACAACCCAGTGCCCACCAGACTATGGAAAACATGACTAAATTCCCAGCTGTCTTTGCAGAATGCCTGTTTGTGGGGTTTTTTTGGGTTCAGTTCATTGGGGGTTTTTTTTCAGAATTGAAGGATAAAATAAAAGGAATAACTGAATCTACGTAGCATTTGTGGTACAGAATTCCTTTCATGGATCAGTTTCAGCATTGCCCAGTCGGGGAACTGTAGAAACCACAAGAAACCAGGCATCACTGTGGTATTCAAATCTGGGAGCAGCTACTTCCAAGCTGTAAACTCCCTGTAAGCTCCTTTACCAATATCACTGATGCAGATGAAGCTGCTGACAATTAGGGAGGACCGTGGGGGCAAGATGAGACCTTCCTAAAGGGTTGTGGGCTGCAGAGACTTCTCAGCCAAGACTTCCCACTTGGCACTGTTGTTTGGAATGAGGGGTGCCCTCCCCAGCTCCGAGGCATGCATGGGAGAGGGTGTATCCCGGGGGAGGTGAGCTTCTGGCTCCAGCAAACCTCCCTGGAGCACCTCTCTGGCTTGCCTACAAAGGCCTCCGAGCTGGGCTCCAGAGGACACCAGCAGCGCTCCCCCGCTCTCTTCCAGCTGTGCTGGGAAATCTCTTTCCCGAACATTCATGGGATATGAGAAAATACAGGCACAGCCCCGGCCTTCACTGGAATGAAAGTGAGCCCCCCTGCGACCCCGCTCTCCCACGCCAGGCTCCTCCAGCCCAGCTTTATGGGTGAGAAGGATCAAAGGGCTCCAACTGCTCCCATATGGTAAATGGCCCTATACGTTGTGTATAATTACACACAAGCATCCCCACATCCATGTTCGGTCTCTATTAAGGATCGCTGGGTGACAGCCAGCACCGCTTTCCAAGGCAAGAACATCTCCAGACGTCATGGCAGTGGCGTCACACTCTCGCACGCACATCCCTGCAGCCGTGGGGATGGGGCTCCCACATGGCCGTGGCATGGATTCCCCTCTTCTGGCCACCATCCTGCCCCACAGAGCAGGAACACTGCAGTGCCAGTGGGCACTTCCTTTGGACACCAAATGGGAGAGGTGTTTTTCAGCCACAGGGTGGCATCCGATGGATGGAAATTTAAAGCTGCTCCGGTGAATTTGAAGCTGGCCATTTCAAAGATTAATTTCACTTTTTAACTATAACTCCTCAAAGGGGATGTTTGCTTTGTATTCTTTATTACTTTTATTACCTGGGCATAAACAGGAAGAAAATGAGTTTTCCAGCCACTTATTTTAGGCTGTTATGATCCTTTTGTAGAGCAGACACCTGTGCAATGGATGCATGGGTGCATGTAGCAGTCTTCAGGGCAGGGTTCTCATCCCTTTCAGGTACTGGAGCAGCACTGGTTGCAACAGAAACATCATCTTCAGCTGGAAGCTCTGGGAATGGGAGTGCCAGGCCATAAAAGACCAGCAGATTTGTTCTGCCTTTAAAGACTGAACTCTCTGTGATGCAATCCTGCCCTGCTGGCTGGGGTGAGACAGGCAGCTTTTTTCTGGCACCAACATGGAGAGAAAGTGAGGGAGAAATGGACGAAAGAGGTGTGAAGGAGGTCTAAGACTGAAACACGTTTGATTTTAATCCCTTGCTCTCAAGCAGCAGAATTTGAAGCAACTTGGAAATCCGGAGGAAAGCACCACTTGGTGCCGTAAATTATGCTGGACTAAGCTGGAAGAGGCAGGAAAGTCCAGTTCCTATTTTCGACATCATGGTGAAGCTTCATAATGGCCCCTGGAGGTGTGCGATAGCGTAGGGTCCATGGTCAGGCTGGCTATCCGTCACCTCCAGATCACTTCCTGCTCTTTTCAGGCCAGCACTTACCAAACATGAGAAGAAAGTTTATTTTAGCAGAGCCATCTTTCTTGGTTAGGTCCTTCCTGTGGCAGAAGGACACTGCCAGCTGCCATTATGAACTATAACTGCCAAGCTGCCATCCTTGACCTTCTTCTGGGCTGGAAATGGAGAAGCTCCATCACTAAAGGCTCAGCTCAGCCTCACCTCACTTCAGGCAGGACTTTGTGGCATGTGTCACTGCTGGGTGCATTTCTTGTTAACATACACCAAGTGGCATTGGAGAGTCCTGGGGTAAACTGGTTTCTGGTATGAAGCTCAGAGGTTGACACAAGGATTCACATGAGCACCCAGGCTGATAGGACAGCCCAATTTTCATCAACACAACCATTATGAAACCTGGGGGGTGTTTGATTTTGTCTTTACTGAAGAAATTCCTCCCTCCTATTTCTTTCAAGTATTGTACTGGGGTCACCTCCTCCAGAAGGTGGTAGCAGATCTTGTTGGGGATATTTCTTCAACAAAGTGTTTTCCAACAGAAGATGCACTGGCAAAAGAAAGCCTGTGCTTTGTGGTGTCTGCCCAGCTAAGGAGAGAAAGGAACCAGGCTTTCCACTGGGAAGATTCCTCTGGTTCTCAAAGGTAGCCCTGGAGCCATGACTACCTCAAGAACTGGGTTGCTCACCCGTTTCTTGAAGGGCATTGTGTGGGTCACTTGATTCTCTGCAAGGCAGGGAGTGGGGGGCATTTTCCTCTTGGCTCCCTACTTCCCCCTATTGTCTGTTTGCTGGCCACTGCGGTTCGGAGTGACAATGCTCAATGGCGATGTTGATACCTGGTTTGCATCCAAGCAGTGGTTTTTTTCTAAGTAATTAGTTTGGGAAGTAAGAAGCCCCTGTTGCTGTGCTCTTTGAGGGATGGGTGGGTTAGGTTACTGCTGGGCTACAGCAGTTATCTCTCTGGGGTAGTTTTCCCCCAATTCTAGACTTGTGATAGCCTGGGAAAACAAATGCCTTTATAGAGGCACCCTTGAAAACCAACCAGGGGCACCCCCACCTTTCCCTGCTCAGTAGCCCAAGGGCAGACTTAATTAAAAGTTCCTTCAAAATGTACTCCCTACTGCTCCAAGCTCCTGTGTTTCAAAACCTCTGGTGCTGTGCCAAAGGGGGAGCAGGCATATATTAAAGTGACAGGTACAAAGGGGGTTCTTATATTCCTTGTGTTCCCTTCTTCTCTGATCCCTCTGTGCTGAAGTTCCACAGTCTAAACATTAAAGCAACGAATAATGGCCTCTCGTCTTCCCTGCCCATCTAACAAACAGATGATGGCTAACTGTTTGCCTGGAATGTTTTCCTGGAAATAGCAGCTTGGTCACACCATGTCTTTGCTGGCAGCGTGTCCCATGGAAAGCTGCCACACTGCCTGCGCAAGGACAGCCAGGCTAGGGAGCCTTAATATCTACCAGCTCCTTGTTAGTAGCTGAGATAATCAAAGCCTCCTTGTGTATTGAATATTCCAAGTACTTTTATACACATTGGCTTTTCCGCTAACAGCATGTCCCAGGTGCCGCTGGCTGCAGCCTCTGTGGTAGCCAGCAACAGAAGGCAATATTGGATTGAAAGACAATGATTTCAGAGAGAAAGGTGGAATCATCACTTCTTCAGCCTATGGAAATGTAATGACAGCCATTGCTAGGCAATAGGAAGAGATAAACATCCTTCCCTGAAGACTGAAGAGAGAGAAGGAGCACGAATTGGAGCACATTAAGTTAATCTAACAGCTTGTCACGGACTAGCTTCCCACTTTCACAGTAAGTGGGAGCCTTATTCTGTCAATGTGCTGAGGATTTTATTTCCAGAGATTTATAGCCACAGGTTCTGGAGTGCTCTGTAATTACAGGAGTTTACACTTGCAGGGACAAAGGCTGAGTAAATATTTTATTAGGCAATTTTTATCTTATTGAAACTGAATACACGTGTGATAATTCGCCTGGTGAATGGGGGAAGGATGATGAAATATATAAGATAGCTTACACAGAGCCTTGTTTGTGGGCTGCATGCAGCATCAGCACTGCACACTTGCACAGGTACAGTGAGTGACACCCACAGCCAGCACAAGAGCACATAAGATGTGTCTATCGCATAGGATGAAAGGGACAGTGGAAGCCTCCTGGTCCATAGGCATTGTCCTGGGACTGATGAATATGTTTGGCCTGATGGGTACCTGTCACCCACACCAACACAGGCTAAAAGCATCAGAAACACTTCTGTAAGCACTGGTTGGTCTTCAGCTGTCTTCTGATCCGAACTCCATGTGTTTAACTCAAATTACCCTTGTTAGTAGCAGTATGGAGCCTCCAGGACCACTCCCAGGACACAGAGCAGTGGGGGTTCCCGAGGGGTGCTGCTGATACACAGCTCTCCATCACAAGCTCCCATTCATTTTAACAGAAATAATATAGGCCACAGCTTTTAAGCAAAAATCTCTTGTTACTATAGATTTTTCAAGGTTTCTCTGCTGTGGGATCACCCAGCTAGTGGAGCAGATGTGAAGTGAGCTCATGAGGGGAGTGCTGCACAGTCAAAGGGAGATTTTACAAGAGAAACACTTAATTTTGTAGATGTTGTTGAAATTAAATGGTTGTCACTGTTGGAGAGATTGCCATGGGAGTCCTCAGGCCTTTCCTGGCTGGTTTCATCACCAGTTGGCCTTACTTCCCTAAACCAGCAGCATAGAACTGCCTTGTCTTACAAAAGCCAGCCTAAGACTTAGTGTGATGCCCTCTGGATACAGCCCCTCTTGAGAGCCTGCTGCTTTACTGTTTACTTTATTGGGATGATACAGAGCTGGCTGCTCACAGCAAGGGCACAACCTGATTGTCTAACTTCATGGCTTATCCAACCTGAACTTGAAGCCATAGGATCAAGTCTCTTGCAACATTATGGATGTGATCCAGGTCCCACTGCAGCCAAAAGCCAGCTGCTGTTTGCATGTACTCTGTATTTACATGGATGTAGCATGGGTAGAATGTGGCCCACTTGGGAAGGTGCTTATTGATTTTACGACGACTTGCAATGAAGAACAAACTTCCAACAGCTTGCTGATACACAGGCAATAAACTGTATATGGCAGCTGTATGTGAAAGTCAGCTTTGAAATTAAGATGTCGGTGGAGAAGCATTGGTAGAACCCTTTTTAGCAGCAAGACATTTGAGAAACATCCTCACAGGAACATGTATAATTGATAAAAGGCAAAGCTTCCTATAGCATGTCAGAGATTTGTATTATTATTATTCCATTCACAAACAACTGCAGCCTGTTCTCAGTCCCATGGCACAAAATACTCTAAGAATAGTCAAGGAACCTTAGAATTAAATTACAAAATTTGGCAATCATTTGCAAATCCATTAAATACTCAGATGCCTCATAGTGCATTATTCTTATCTTGATTTTAAATTTTAATTGCATGAAGTTTGGTCCCTCAATAATTAACACATTGTATATCCCACCTAATTCACAAACTAATTGTCATTTCCTAGGTCTTAATGTTACTTGCTAATTCTGCCAGTGATAAAGAATTTTATGTCAAAACTCCACAGTAAGTGACATTCTGCATGCACAATAATGACAAAACAAGTTAATTTACTGGAAAGTTGCTGAAAGACAGAGCTTTTTTAATTGCATGAAGTTTGGTCCCTCAATAATTAACACATTGTATATCCCACCTAATTCACAAACTAATTGT
>JANHGB010032562.1:0-11165 GCA_026283785.1 Coracopsis vasa | reverse complement strand
CAGTTATGTATTTGCCCATTTCTTACACATTAAAAAAGTGCTAATGAACCTGATTAAAATTAATTGAAAAGGTCCAAGATCTGCAAAGAGATCCTAACATCAACAGACTTCTAATTACTGCTGAAAGATGGACTTAAATTGGGCTTTAGCAGTAGATAGAAATTCATTTTCTAGCTCTGTTGCAAGGAACAATAAGGAGAATGCAAAAGCGATCCCAGAACTGAAAATGCCGAGTGTCTGGACACTATTTCCTCTCACTCCTCTCTGCTGATAACTGTTCTTCCTGCCCTCCATCCCCTGTGCAGGGCAGGCTGTGTTACAGCTGTACAGAGAAGAACAGGCACTCGCATGAAAAGCAGTGGGGAGGGAACTCCAGACTTCCCAGCCTGAGTGTTTGCTTTAGCAGACAAGGATGTGAGGTCTCAGAGAAAGGATGAATTTTAGGCAGGGTAAGAGAAATGCCCAGTGGAAGTGAGGATATAGGAGTGAGAAGGCAAACCTGAAATTGAGGTGCTACGAAGAGAAGCGGGGAGAGATGCAGGAGAGGGCTGGCTGCTTAGCTCTGGCGACAGACAGGGAATGATATTAATGGGAAGGTCTGAACACTGAGGAAAATGGGCTGTGCTGGAAATCTTGGTTTATCCCACCCTGGGCTTTCCTGGAAGTTGTCCTAGTGCTTACGGTCATCCAGGACACTGGGAGAGGACAATCCCTGCCATGGTCCTCATGTGTACTGCCAAGGTGACAATTACAGCTGACTCCCGCTGTTGAGGCACTGTTCAGAAGCCTCTCTGGCACATTTTTCCCCTGCTATTTGTGTGTTTTCAGCAGTCACAAACCCCACAGACCTACAAAAAGGAGCTCATTCCTCACTATGCTCATCACCAGTAGCATGTATGTCCAAGGTGAGGACAGGGTATGTTGATGCATTTATAGCAAGAATAGAGAGTTGCCTTAGACAACAGACTCTCACAAACTTAACAGACCACTTTACCCACACCACTTGCAGTTGTCCCTTTTCTTCTGTGCTGCCCCACTATGCATTACCATTATTCCTATTAGAACTATTTTCTTTATCTCTGTTAATAGCATACACCACTTATCTTGCTACCACTATATAAATGTAAAAGAAGAATCATACGAGCTGTTTTAATATTTTTTGTTTTGATTGAATTTAAATCGCTGAATGAAAAAAAGTAGCTTCTTCTAGGAATTCTGCTGGAACTAACTCAGTTTGATACTGGTTCTATTAGCCTTCTAATAGCATGAAAGCTAAAAAATTAAATCGTTCCACTTCCACATTCATAATTATGTGCAATTAAAATCTTTACATACCCAAAAGTCTTATACGAAGCCCTGAACCCTTCAACTGTCACTCTTCATTATCTCCAAGCCTAACAATTTTACAGTGACACATTGTACACAATGAGATGTGCTAAAGAGGAAATATTATGTTTTACTGATGTATGGGTCCTTTTAATTTCTCTGAATTAGCTTCTTGATATGGATGCTAATTGTTTTCTTTGAAAGGAGTCGCCACAGATATGTGATTTCTCTATGCCTGTTGCGCTTCAAAAAACACAGAGTTTAATTGCAGGAAACAGGAATTTCTCTCTTTTTTTATATATATAAAAAATAATCAGCCGCATATCAAAGGAGTGAATCTTAATCCAACTTTCTGATTGCACATTAAAAAGAAACCTTCAGTGTTTGTGACCAGCACAGAGTATTTGGTGACTTTTGATGTTTCCCCTTTTCATTTATTCGTGAGGAGAGATGAATAATTAAAACAGGACGTTTGGCAAAACCAGTGCACACACAAGAAATATTTCCATATGAACTCCCAGCTTCAGCCCACGATAGTCTATGAGACACGTTACTGCAGGACTGTCCATATGGCAAGTGCTCGTGTAACTCTGAAACCATAGACCTGGTCGAGACTTGGGATCCTGCCATCAGTGGCTGACAGCTGTTATTGCTGCATAAATGCTAAGTGTGGATGAGACAAGTGTGGCAGCTAAGAAAGACTGAGTTAGGCCTGATCCTGGGTGTGATGAAGGCCACTGATAAGGTTTGCTCACAGGGTGAGTGACAGATCCACTCTGGATCTCCAGGGGAAGGTGAGGCGAGTTGCCACACTCCCATGTGGTTATGCAGGAGAAACCTGATCTGCAACACAGAAATATCCCTCTTGATTGAATAGCAGGTTGCTCTACACGTGTTAAAAGAGAAGGTCCCTGTGATGGAGAGGGAGGGTTTGGGTCTGTGGTTTCCTGCAGGCTGATCACCAGCTAATTTTAACATTTAGTCTTTGCTGCAATGCTGCAGGAAGCGCCGTTTTTCATCCTAAATTTCATAAAAGGCTAATTTCACTTACCTGCTATTCATTATAAGGAAATATTACAGAGAAGTCACAATACACCACGCATATCAAAAGGTCTCAATCAGTCTGAGCTGCTCCCCTTTGTCTTGCAAATCTTCAAAGGAACTCATGGGGTTTAATCATCACATCCTGCTCTAGTTCACAGCTTGGAGGATCCTGCTGTTGAAAGACATCTTCTCTCCATATCTAGCTTGGAAATTCCCCACTGACTCTAATGGAGCTCCACATTCCTGTTTGCAACATTACTAAGTTTATTCTTCAGTTTTTTCAGTGCAACTTCTGACCTCCTATGCACTCATGCACTGGTGTTGGGATGACAAGAAGGGCTCCATTAACAGTCAACGTAATATTGTATTACTCACTGTAAATAGCTGTCGCCTATTTCCTACAAATCCTTCTTATCTGTGAAGATTAAATATATTTAGTGTATCTCTTGATACCTGCAGTCATGTTTTAGCTTCTTGCATGGACAAAAAGACTTCCAAAATGTGTCCCGTTTGTGCTTGTCCGTGCAAACCTCTTGAAAACGAACTCTAGTTTTGCTCTGTCTCCTCTTGGAGTTTCACCTTTGCCTCTGCATTTCCTGGAGCCTGTGGTTTATGAATTGCTTTACTATGACTCTGTCTTGTTTTCGCTCCGGGGCTGTGGTCTTTGCTTACATTCTCTGAATGGCAAAGCCCATTTGTTTCTTTTTAAACTTCTGTCAGCTTAAACTTCCATCAGCCCTCTTCTCTGCTTGGGGTCTCTGATCCCCGCTCAGACCTTATCTCAAATGAGGGATTCCACGAGGATCAACTTAAATGCTCAGATTAAGTAAGATGAATAATTAAAATTAAAATTCTGCCTCTATTTTGCTATTCCTCACCTAATGTGAGGATCATCCCCTATTTATGATCTGAAAATATACTTTTAAAAGCTACTTTTGTTCACTGATGGTTTTGGTAGCTCCACCTGCACAGGTTTCTTTCTTGAATGTTTTTCTGAGGCCTGTGGACACTTTGGATGGGGTAAGCTGCATACAGAGCTTGGTTCTATATTCTCCATATGCTCTCAGGGCATATTTAATAGCATGGTAGAAGGACAGGGAGAGACACACGCAGCGTTTCCCAGAGGCAATCTTCTCAGAACTTAATAAAACCTTAATAAAATTTATAGAATTAATAAAAGTTGTTTTCTTTTTCCCAGATTTCCTCATCCTGCCAGAAAATTACAGCCAATAGCTATAAGCAGATGAATCTTCTGAAATGGATAGGACACATTCAGCACAGTCATAGCATGGGGTGAAGGCTGGGGAGTGTCAGTGCTCATGCACCAGCGATGCACAAAGTGCCACTGACATCTAAAGGGGCCAAGGGACCAAACTGGGCCACCAAGTGTGAGTTCCTCAGCCACAAGCTGTCCTATCAACATGCCCTGACTGCCCATTCTGAGCACAGGGGACACAAATCCACCACCCAGCAGAGAAAAGCTTTGAGGGTGGCTGAGCAAGGAGTGATCTTCTGGTGTTTTCTTTTCCATAGGGGCTTCATGAGGGCTTCTGCGTGGAAGACTCACCCACTCTGCTTGTATTGTTATCTAATATAAATAAGTTGATTAAGTGGCTTGTTTAAATCGCATTTATCACATTCCATCCTCGTTGAAAAACCCTCTTCAAAAATCTAAGTGGCTGGAGCATTTGCAGAGAAGTGTTATACTCACAGGAGTGATAATGAGCTGGGTGCAGCTGGGAATCAGGTATATGAGAACCACTGAACACTTGGCAGAGGCTGCTATTCCCTTTCTCCCCCTCTTTTCCTTCTCATCATTAAAAATAAATCAAGAAAGATATTTGTACACCACCAACAGAAGCCTGTTTGCTTTGGTTTGCTTTTTACAGGGTTCTTTCAGATTACTAATTTATTTTCTGCCTTATTAATTTATTAATAAGTCTTATTAATTTTCAGTCCTCATTAATTTATTTTTCTTCTTATTTAACTCACTGAGGAGGATCTGCCAGCATTTCTTCACGTCATTCCTTTCCGGGGGAGCTGATTGTGTCTTTGACCCTGTGTTTCCAGCACAGAAACCTCAAGCACTGCTGTGAAAGGCTTTCCTCAGATGTCACCTACTTATTTTTCTGTATTTCGGTCCATTTTTTTCCCACTTTATGTCTACTGTAATGGCCTTAAGCAAGTGGAAAACAGCACAGCCTCCTTGTATAATATTTCCCAGGATAAGCTTGTTTGCTGGGTACGATGTAGCTTCAATGCTGCCCCCAGCTCTCCTTCCTCCCATAGTCCCAGATGGGTGGAGGCAGGAGGCATCAAAAGCATTGAACACTCAGATTCCCCTGGGCTGCAGGGACATCCCCTGGTTCATTGTCCAATGTAGAACATAAATGAGAGCAGACTCTGGTAGTCTTCTGAAATGCTCTTGCCCAAAGAAGGGGATGAATTTGTTTCTAGGGGCCCCAGAATCCCTGGAATAATGTTAACAAGAATAATGATTCTTCTTGCAGATCCACTGTTCACATGTGTGGTGAGAAAGATGAAGGATGATTTCTTTATAAACTTGTCATTGCTGAGTTTTAACCACCTGGTGTAGAAATAGCTGTTTTATGAGTCATGTCCACTACACACGAATCCTCACAGCAACTACAGTTAATGGGTTACACAAGTGCTATTGTCAATGGATTAGACAAGTGCTATTCAGTATCGTGTCTTTTCATGTGGGTTCTTCCTTTCTTTCCTGCATATTCGTTTCGAAAAGATTAAGATGAAAATAGAGGAAAGAAATAATAACAGCATAAAAATCTGCTTTGTGCTTCCTATTTCTTATTACTGCTAGTCACTCTGATTATATCATCAGCTAAATGAAGTCTAATTGCATGGCAGATAGCTTGGATGGCAGCTCTGTTGCTGTACTACTAATTCAACAAATAGCACTTATTTTCCCTTTACGTTGGTAACAAGATGGCATATAAATTTCTGCTGCAAAAAAGACTATTATATTAGTTAAATATATCCCAGACAAAAGCAATATATTTAGACAATATTTCAGCTTGACTAACAAAGAAATGCTATTGCAGGCTTAAGAAATCAGCTCAAGAGTTCCTAGAAATGCTTTGGGCTTTCACAAGGTCGGCCTAAAATCTGTCAAGTGTATTTTCTCGTAGTGGCATCACTGCCACACTATTGTGTTGAAGCATGTAAGACTTGGTGGGACAGGCATCCAGGATTCACATTCATTACAATAAGCAACTAAACCATTCCAGACACCAGGGTGGACCACCGAATTACTGACAACTGGCAGCATAAACAAAAGTGCTGTGTAAAGCTGTAGCCTAACTCTGCCATAGGCTGAGCAAAGGGAAGTGAGACAAGCTGAAGATGGTCACCTTTAGGAATCACAGCCCTCCTCTGCACTCTGCAGTGAGCCTGGCTGCAAGCCTCATGTACTGCTTCTATGTACTGAGGCAGTTACTGGTTTGCCCTTGAGATACCTCAGGAAATCAAGCCCCAAACCATTTCATGGTTTACAGGTTACCTTCAGTCCTGTCCAAAAGCTTCAAGTCTGCACATCTCAAAATGCCTTCCCCAGTGTTTCACTCTGATCATCCCTCTGACATGGGATATGGACTTGGAGCAAGCGCCCGAATGGCCCCAGGCTACATCGAAATGTTGAGTATGTAAGAAGTATCTGATGGTGACAGCTATGGCCAACTGCATCGTGGAGGAAATGCTGAACTTGTCTCATCAGGACTGCTTGGAAAAGCAGGGCTCTTAGAAATAACCCCTCACAACAGTGCTGCATGACCCAATGTTTCTAGGGATAGCCAGGATACTCCCTTCTGAAACAGTACTGGTAACCATTTGGTGGTTGAGCTGAGCCACTTCTGTTAGTCCCAAAAAAAAGATACATTTCAATCCTCGGCTTTAAAGGAATGAGATTTAATTTTTTAATGCAAATTGTCATTTTGAAAGAAAAAGTTTTTTAAAAACTATTTTTTTAGCAAATTAAAGCTTTTTAATTTTTTCCCCCCCTGGAATGTCACTGAATCTAATGCAAAATCACCTTATTTTGTGTTTTCTCAGGCCTTCCAGTTTACTCTCCATTGTAAAAACAACCCAAGGGCCCTGATAAAAGTTGCAATGGACAGCTCCTGTTGTCTTCCCCTAAGAAAAGAGTGAGTGAGAGATCAGGTGGAAAACCCTAAGGAGAAAGAGATGGTTCCTGCCCTGGGGAGATCCTGACCCTGCTCTGAGAAGTTGTTTCCAAAACACAGGTAAACAGGCAGAGAAACGAAGTGAGAGTGCAGCACAGCAGATGCTGTGTAGGAGAAGGTGAGAGTCACCAGGCAGGTGGAGCGGGATCTCTGACACATTTCAAGATCAATCTTGGTCTTCCCTTGATACTGAAAGTCAGAAGAGAGCTCTGTGTAGCTGCAGTACGGCTCCAGACCTTTAGATTTTGAAATGAAGTGTTTGTAGATCGCTGAAGATCCAAATTATGCCAAAATTATGTTATTATAGTGTAATCATCTTGTTAGCTGCTTCGAACATTTACTTCATTATCACTTCATTCATAGTTATGATGATGAACAGATGGTACCAATGTCATAACGCAGCATAAATCACTCCCAAATGTTGTTTGAAAACACAGTTGGAAGGTGGTAGGGACATCTTCCTGCTGCTGAGCCTGGTTCACTCCCCTTGCTGCAAGAGGAATTACAGAAACCTGCTTTGCACTTACTTACCCTATGTGGTAGCTGCTGGCACCAAAACACTGCAAGTCCTGTACCAACAGAAGTCATTTATACTAACAACAAAGTAGATGTATTTTTCAGCCCCACGTGTCCAGCAGATCACGTTCTGGCCAAAGGAGAAGCACTGCTGGTATCTGTACCTACACCTCATCCTCCTAGAGCAGGAGTTTGCAAGGGAAAAGCAGTGTAAAGCAGCTTGCTCTGCTGTGGCAGTCCTGCACTGGAGTAAAATCCTCAGTAGCCAAGGGAATGGTACAACTGGAAACTGTACATTGCAGTTCTAGCTGGCACCAGTGCCTGAGAACAGGGCAGTGGGAGTATGTCCCAGATGCTCCCTGTGCCTACAGCCCAGCTCATGGTTCACAGGGTGAATCCAAAGTCAGCGTCTGATCCAGATGTGCCCTTTCAAACAAGATCAGTGACTGCTGAGCTATCCCACAGAGCTCTATGGGCACACCAGCCCTCTCTCCACCAGCAGACAAACAACCCCAGAGCCCAGTTTGTTTGTGAGTTCTCCCTCTGATTGCTCCTGTCTCCAGTTTGGGCAGGCACACCGCAGCAATCAACAAAAGGACCGAGTGTGCTCAGAGCAAACACACCGTAATATTACTCAGAATCAGAACAAACACAATCCAGACCCCAATCCCCACATCCAGGAGACACAGATGGAGCTGAAACGCAGAGCACCTAAGCAAGCAAAGATGCGCACACACACACATAGAACCCCCAAGAAAGCAAAACAACAGCTTCCATAAACAGCTTCCACAAACAGCTTCCATAAACAGCTTCCACAAACAGCTTCCATAAACAGCTTCCATAAACAGCTTCCATAAGGCTACACATCCCTGTTTAAAAAATAAATACAAAAAATCAGGACAAATAAAGACAGAAAAGAGGAAAACTTACACAAAACACATTTTCCATACTCTTCCTCAACCCTCTCTTCCCCATCCTTAAGCTGCACCAAACATGGGGCCAAGCCTTTGATTTCTAGATACAATCAACCTTAGTCAGGCCAAAAGAGTGATTTGTTCCCTACCTGCAGCACAAGGAGGGTGACTTTTGTCACTGCTCGAGGTAAGGACCCACTGCTTAGGTTGTTACAAGTATTTACATGCCTAATTCCTCTTGATTCCCCTTTGCAAATCTGGTTCTAGCTCTTGGAAGAAATTCCTCCCATAAATCTTTCACTAGCCACTAGAGGGGAATGTATAACACAGTAAGAAGGGAGAGAGTGACACCACATTAAAGTTGCAGCCGGTTTGCTCACTCAGATGAAGAAAGCATTTAGTGTCATGTTGGATCTTTACAGTTTTTAGGAGCTAATTTAGCACTTATCAGGTGCCTTGTTATTTTACCCTCTTCTGTCATGCTGATTTCTCTCACCTTCTGCCAGTTTAGGGTAGTTTATGTTAAAGTCATGGACTCTTCAGGTGAAAAAAGATCCTTACAGACACTTAATTTGATGCTCAATACCCTCATAAGCCCGTAAATCATGCATTTGGGAATGCGACCTCCACTGAAACAGTCTCCCATTCAAAACTGTTTACAGAGCATAGCAAGTACAACATTTCTATCCCAGGAGAAATGTTGACATTTCAGCCTTTCTCTCAATTTAAAACAGGATTGAAAACTAAGATTCAGATTTTTGTATGTGTGAGGAATGAAGATTACACATTAATTCCAGTTAGGAAATGACAAACCGATCCATTTATATGTTCCATTAACAGAATGGAACTTCCAGCAGTTTTGAAATTGATGGGTTTTTCAACTTCAGATGCTGATAAAACAACCCTCAAATTCCTGCATCAAAATTGTATTTCTCTGAAGCAAGCGGGAGCCAGGCATTGCCTCACTGCAGCTGGCATCTGCTCTGCCCTATAGGCACAGCTGGTATCATACCCCCAAGGTCCCATAAGTGCTTGATGTTACATCAGTCTAGGTCAGGAAAAAATCAACACATTGGCTTACAGTCCACTTGGGAATCAGGACAATGAGGTCCTGAGTGGCTTTATGCAGTATATAACAAGAACTTGCCATTCTCCTTCCCATACTAACGACTCCATGTGAAACCTATGTCCTGGGCCACATGGTGGGAGAGTAGCTGTGAACATCAGTGCTGGAGATCCAAGCAGTCTGTGACACAAGGAGCTGAACTCCTACTGCCACATGGCAAAGGATCATAGGGAAATTCACTCCAGGGCAAAAACCAAAGCAATTATCAAGTGATTTCAAACGTGTTTCAAGTCAAAGGAAACAGTTAATTCAATTTTCATGTGCAAATTGCAAATATTCAGTGAAACAAAAACTTCCCAATAGAAAATTCTGAGCTGGCAGGAACTGCATTTTTTATTGGGAAAAATTATTCTTTTTGAAAAATTTTATTTATCATCCTGATAAAAGATCCCAAATCAGCTCTGGATATTTGCATCGGAGATTTACATTTCAAATATGTCTTGTTCCTGAGCCAAATTTCTGGCAGATAGGAATTAGCAGATGGAAGTCAATAGAGCCACAGAGATTGACAAAACAAAAAGGAAAATGCATCTCTATATTTTAAAATGCCCTCTCCTGATAGCATATAGATGGATGCCGAATTAAACTACCTGTTCTGCAAAGAGGCTTTCATCAGGACATTAGAAGGTCATGCTACCCCTTCACTCCTCCCTCTCCAATCTCTGAATATCCTCATGAATATCCTCCAGAAGATGTGGAGCTTCCATGTGCTGCTGGAGTTGACTCCTACCTAGACATAGACTTAGTTGCCCTCCTAGACATAGACCCAAGTATCACCTATGACAGCCACTAACTCCTTCAGCCAAGTTGCTGTGCACATGATGCTGAAGAGAACTGGCTCATTTTTACCAGTGATACCTTTGTCCTAACAAACTTTGCAAGGTAAATAAAGGCCAGTGTTTGACTATGGACCCACAGCTTTTATATTCAGAGAACATTTTGTGAGGAGATCAAAGCAGAAGTTTCAGATGTTTCTCCCAATAAAGTCAGTTGAAAACTATGCACTGCAATCTGCTGTATTTTAGGTAAATCTTCTGCTGGGGGCCTGGTGAGGCCAGTCCTGCGTTTGATGACTAGCCTCAAATTTAGACTGATGCTCTTCATTCATATTCTGCTGATGCCAAGGATGCACAATTAGAAGTTGATGCAACAGCAAACATACACTTCACTAAAATTATCACATTTAGTGTGATTCCCATCATAAAAGCATGAGCCAGCACGGGGGAGCCTCTTTCCATTTACACAGAGAGACTTGGGGTCTCCTGACACTCAGAACAGAGCCAATGTTTCTGAGTAAACTTTGTTAGGAAAACAGATTAAAAACTCCAGAGGTTTAGCTAAATCTTACACAGGAAAACACCTTGTTACCCCTCTGATTTAGAATCATAATTCAGTGCCTGCCAGTGAACAATACATATTAAATGGTGGTGAATGTGTTTGCAACAAAATTTACGTGATGATTTATTTTTTATCTGAAATATGCTAAATTAGCTGCACTCTTCTGATTGTTATTATTGTGACTAGCTGTGCAACAGTTGCTGCAATCAGGTCTTGATGGCTCATTAATGAGTCATTTACTGAAAACAGTTGTCTCAATATGTATATTGTTTTGGTTGGACACATTAGCCTTGTCATATTGACATGGCTCTGACTGGAATTTTGTCACATCTAGAATTAGGTTTCAGGTGTTTTGAAACAGTAGATACAAGCCCCCCTGTTCAATTGCTTCCTAAGAAAGCAGGAAGGTATTTCATTAAAATCAATGCTTTCTTTAAAACCTGCTCTAAAATCTACTTGTTCTGTTCATGATAATTTATAGAAGATGAGTATAAAAGGAGGAAAAAACTATCTAAGATGTTCTTTTCTAGCATTACCCAATTATTTACCTCCATTACTATTTGCAAGTTGCATGAGAAGCTGTGGCTGCCCCATCCCTGGCAGCGTGCAAGGCCAGGTTGGACACAGGGGCTTGGAGCAACCTGCTCTAGTGGAAGGTGTCCCTGCCCGTGGCAGGGGTTGGAA
>JANHGB010032561.1:0-38332 GCA_026283785.1 Coracopsis vasa | reverse complement strand
CCGTCCCCGCCGAGCCCCGTTAGCCCCCGCTCTGCCACGCTGCCTGCCACCTCCCCTGGGCCGGGGAGCGAGGAAGAGGAGGAGGACGGTGAGGAGCTAGAGGGCAACATCTTTTGTCCTCCCATGCTCTATTACAGCCATGAGCCTGCTAAGCCACATCTGCCACCAGCAGCAGCGGCTGCAGGGCAGTGGGAACGTGTCGAGGCCTGGGGACCACAGGAGAAAGGCAAGGACCAGAGCCCCCCATGTCCCAGTGCTGGGCCCTCCTTGCTGCACCCAACCAGCCCTCCACAGCTCTGCAGTGTCCTGGGGCAGCTGCCAGTACTTAGTGCCTTGCTGGCAGAGCTGTCAGTGCTCACCCACAGTGCTATGCCTGGTGCTGTGCACCCCCCTCTTGCCTGGCTCTACCGGGCTCCAGGGAACAATGGCATGGCCTCACAAGCTCCCAGCCACTCTTCTGCCCTCAAGCCTGCAGAGGCAGCTGTGGGGCCTGGTGGGACCACTGGAGCTGCCAGCCCTCGACTCAAGCAAGGCCATCAAGAGGCCATCTCTGCAGCATCTTCTCAGGCTGGGAGAGGATCTGCGATAGCTGTACCCCAGGTAGAGATGGGCTCTGAAAGAAACTGCAGAACTAAGGAAAACAGACCTCCCAGAAAGAAATTGTTGTATGGGCTGACAAATACACTGAGGCTACGGCTGCAGCAAACCAACCCTGATAAACTGATAATTCATGAAAGGAGAGAGCAGTACAGAAAAAAGCAAATAGAGATTATGAAGGAGAGAAGCTCTTTATCCAAAAGAAAGCTGCTCAGAGGTGCTAGAGAACAGCATGTGGTTTCTCACAGGCATTGTAGCAAGAGAGACGGTTCAAAGCGGAATAATCAGTTCGATAAAGCTATTCAGACTTCATTACAAAACAGTGCTCTCCCAGAGTCCATTTCTGTGACACAAGATGTGTCCCCTGACCTGCAGAAACAAGCCATTGCAAGTCCATTGAAGAGTGATGAAATTGCAAGCAAAGAACATCCATGCAAAGTATCTACAGCCCCCTTACTGGAGGAAACTGTATTAAAATCTGCTCACAAGGAAAAGCATGCAAAAAACGAACTCCCAGCAGCTTTCCCATCAGATGCTAATGCAAAGACAAGTAATGAGGAAGCAATACACTTAATCCATCCTAAAACAATGGAGCATGATAATGTGTCTGTTATAAGTGATCATAAACCAAGCCCCAGCAGGAGTGCTGAAGACAACTCTGAATTTATGTACTCGGATGACTTTGTTACTAGTCCTGAGAACACAGTTTATTCGGAAGATTTCACCAGTGCTGAGTGTATGGACAGAGACTCGGAAGCTCTTGACAGTAATCCGGAACCTCTGTGGCTTGAAAGCCCAAAGCAGGGTTGCTCAGACACGGAGCTGGAATCCAGCAGGTCCAGAATTTCAAAGACAAGTCAAAGAGCTGAAAGTACTTCAGATTTTCTGCCAGTTCCTTCAGCTTTATCTCCAGTCCAGTCTTTGAAGAGAAACCGTGACTTAAAAATCAGCAAGAGAACTAGTGGTGAATCTGTTGATTCAGTTAACCTTGTGTGAACAGAGGCATTGTTATGAGATGGAGAGCAGGAAGCCTGATAGTGTCACATTAAAAGGGGATTTTCCTTGAACCCTTTATATTTGATCAGCCTGCCAGTGTCCCAGGAAAGACGAGTACTAAGGTGGCAGATTGCCTAGGGAACTGTGGTGGGGTAGATTCCATGTATGCCAGCTGTCTCTGGAAGTAGTAACTCTTATTTCACCCTAAAAAAGTTTCCTTAATACTACATCTGTTAGGCCCCAGTTTTCTCTAATTTCACCACCAAGTAATTTTCCCACAATCGGCAAGGAAGAAGAGTGATCACCATGTTCAACAAGTATCTACGCTGAGAAGCAAAAGAGTTAGTTCTCATACTGATTTCAATACAGGGAAGGGGCAGACCTCTGCAGGAAAAAGCCAGTCAATAACTCAAGTTAGCTCTTACTTGCTACCTGACATGTCTGATCTTGAACTTAATGTCCTGGAAAATAGTATGTCAGACAAAGAGGAGGATTTTTTGGGGAAAAGTATGTCTGCTTCACAGACAAGAAAAAGAGAAGATAGATGAAGGATCAAATCTTGTCTCACTAAACACGAAACCCCAGGTTTGAAATCTCAGCTTTTTGAGCAAGAATAGCTTATTTTTCCACATCCATTCCGTACATGGTTCTTTGTCAGAGTTTCAGGAAAGGTTATTAACTAGTACTCTAATTACAGTGTGGGCCCTTACCCATTGTGAGACTGATGTAAAACCAAGATGGTTTCTTGCAGTCCCTCAGGCGTCTGCCTGTAAGAGCTTTCTGTTACTGCAGGTTGAGCAATCCCATAAACACACAGTCTCATTTACAGTTTGTTACATGCTTGACAGAGTCAATGGCTAGTCACAGTCAAAGTGTCACAAATACAAAATATTTACTAATAGCTCCCTATTTCCTAATCTCCCGTAGCCCTCAGAGATTTCATATATAACACTATTTTCACAGAATTTGCTATAGTTTTCATTTTGGTCTCATTGACTCATTAACTCCTTGCTGCACACTATTAAGCAGTAAACTATAGTTACTTCAAATTGAAGTTTTGTGGTGGTGTTAGTTACACTTCAAACTTTACTACAGTGAAATTAAAATGTAAAAAGTAATTAAGTTTATTATAGATACTCACTAAACAAAGTCATCTAGCTTCTTACTTTTGTTACTTTAGCAACTGATCTTTGTTTTATGTCTATACAATAAACCCCCATAGTTTTATTGCTTAAGATAAGGGTGATTAAATAAGCAAATAAAATTGAATTTAATGTTTCACCATCAGTCCCAAACTGAGAAATAAACTCTTTGATATACACAGTAATTCTCAGAATTTATGACCTAAGCCAAGTTTTCTATGACTGTCTTTTAAACAGTTATTTCAGCATGCTATTTAGTAAAATAAATTTAGATAGCCGGCATTAACTGTATAACTGATGGTGCAATGGGAAGAGCAGGATATCAAATACTGACAGTTTGGGTCACTTTACCTCTTCAACTGTAATGTTTTCCTGCTGTTAAGTAGTTCTGATCAGTCTCAGCTAGTGGCTAGGAACATTTTTAAGAAGTCCCAGCCAAGCACGTTTTTTCCACTTCAGTTTTATTCCTCAGCTCTTGGCACTCTGATTGTGTTTGTGATTTCTCTAATGAAAGTTCCTACCACCTATTTTACAACTTGTAATCCCTTCATCATTGTGAAAGTTTCTTCGTTCAGTGTTCTGAAATTACATCCAGCCTTGGTAATTGTGCAATTGATTTTTTCCATTGAGTTACTCATACTCTTAGTACCTTCATTTTCTAGGTCCCAGTATTTTATGATGCCTGCTTTTGTAATCATTCTGTTTCTCTTTGTGTAAGTGCTGTTTAGAGTTAAATGCTAGTCATTATTTGAAAATCTGTGAGACTTTGCTTCCCTTTTCTCAGCATTTGTCACCAGCATCTACTTTACTGCTTGCTCAGCTTTGTCTAGAAAAAAAGTCAAATCATCATTGAATTTTACGTTCCCATCCTTAAAAGGTTTTGTTGACTTCTACATGCAAGATCTTCACCAGCTCCTATGAAATGGCACACTGTTAGTTTAGAGCTGCAGAATGACCATCCAGGACTGTGAACTTTTGCTTGTGGTTATCAGACAGCAGGTTTCTCTGCCTCTCCCAAATGTTGCTGCCATTAACCCCTTTTTAAAGTTTTGATTTCCAAACGAACCTTTCATTTAAGATGACTGAGGCCATCTCTGTGAGAACTGATTCTGGCTTTAATTTAACATGCATTTAGAGCTAATAGCAGTCACATCTGCTATAGCTAATGTTTGCTACCAACTAGCTGCTTGCATTTTCCATCCTCCCTTTTAGTCAGTGTACTGTTTGATTTTAATTCAGTTTTGTTCACATTCAGATTCTTCCCTCATTTGAAGTTCCTTGTATGTATGCAGTTCCGTTATGTTGAAGTAACCCAGACAAGCTGCAACCACTGCCTCTTTCTTGTTTGGCATTGAGTCTTACCTGTATTAAACTAGTTTTGTTTTGTTTTGGTTTTGCTTTTATGATTTCACTTGACTGGTTTTTATATGACAACTGTAATGTAAACCTCTCCTAACTTTATGGATTTGCTTGCGTTTTCCCAGAAGGGTAGTCAGTGTTCTGTATTGGTTTCTAGAGGATGAATTTGAATGTCTCATGCTGGAGAAAACAGCATTAATCTTCAGTTCTGCAGAGACCTCTGCAAGTGATTCACTTACCAATTGTTTAAAATAACATGGCTTGCTAAAGGAAATGTTCAAATAACATTGGAGATACATGTTACTCCTAACTAAATTAACATTTAAAGATTGATTGAGGTACAGTTAATTAAAAATTAAAAAACCCAACAAACCAAACCCACAAAACAAAACCTTAAATGTTAAGTAAAAAAATCTCCAGATGTATATTATGTCTGTTGTAATCCTAGACATTTTTCAAACATTTTGGGTGATAGCCTAGTAAACTTCCTTCATATATTGCAATATCTGAGCTAAACCAGCTAAGAATTTGGTTCTCTATGTATCCATCAACAGAAGGTAGCAGGTTTTCAAAAGGAAGTAAAGGTATTTACATGGCCAGATCCCCTGAAATTCCACAGGGATTAGTCACTTACAAAAGGTTGCAGAGTGGAAACCAGTGCAGAGCACTCTAACAGTATTATCTCTTGGAATGCAAAAATGTTTTTGAAGGAAGATAAGTTATGCTTCAACAAATATTTTCAAGGCCATTTGGAAAGTTTAGTGGTATCATGATTGAAAGAAACTCCCTTGGTGTCAAGGAAATTCCAGCTCTTTTTCTCTTGTCTTTAACTGTTGGCAGATTGAGTATTTTTCCTGTTTCATGCTTATGTACTAGGAGTACATAACCTTTGATTCTCCCCTAAATTTCAGTGCCACCACACAGTTGTGTCTGATATTCCTCACAGTATCTCCAGAACCTTCCCCCAAAATTCCTGTTCACCTTGATGCCTTGCCTATTCCAGCTTCTCCTTATGAGATACTTCGTGCAATCTCTAGAACAGCTTGCCCTACTTACCATCAAAAAAGTCTCCAGACACTTCTCAGATACCTTCACTGGCTTGTTGTCATCTTTGACATCAAACTGAAGCTCTGCTAATTGTCTGCTGCGCTCTGCATAGTTTATTCCCTTCCTACTTCCATGCACCTTAATTTCCTACTCTGTGCCCATTTGTATGTAACTCTTCCATTCTCAAAAAAAAACTCCAGAAAAAAATCTGGGAATTGCTGTACATCTGTGTTTCCTTCTTTCACCTCAGTTCTGCTCTTCCTGTGGGTAGCTGCAATGCTTTGAGTTACTGTCCACAGGAACATGCCAGACATAAGACAGAAACCACCAGATCACAGACTTTGCAGTCCTTAACATTTCATCTTCTTACTCCTCACTGCTGGTATCAATGCTGGGATACAACTATACTAATGATAATGCTGATCAAAATTTAATAGCATATGTAGTAAAGGAAACTTCAGGAAAAAAGGTCAAACCTTGCTAACCTAGAACACAAAATAAGGGAAGCTCTGTCACACCACAGGATGCAGTTTTAATTTTCTTATCCATAACTCTAATAAGACTCAGCAACAGAATTACTGTATGTAAGAAAATCTGGTTTCTAATTCATAGCCATAATTCATAGCCATTACTGTACTCTTCTGAAACAACAGTTAACAACCTTTTGGTTGTTGCAGGTCTCTCATCTCCCACTGCTCCTGTAACGCTACTTTACAGCCCTCTGAACATTGTGCAGTTTCATTTGTAAATGGAATAGATGCATAGGGTTTCTTCAAAACAAGCATCTAACCAGTTCAACAGGCAAGAACCTCAAAACAGCATATTTGTGTACATTTCCTATAGACATATTTTTAATAATAAAATATTGGGAGCAGATTCACTGTTATCAAAAGTTTTTATCAACACAAAATTTGGTTCATTTTCAATGAGCAGCATATTCGCTAACCCACTGCTTCCATGACATTCATTACTGTTAACAATACCACTTTTTAATTGCATCCTTTTTCCAAATTTTTAGTTGATTAAATTCTGTCAAATTACACACATGCTATGTGAATTTAGTTTGGGTTGATACAGTTGAGGGCTGCATTGAGGAAAGCACTAATTGCAGTAGAGTCCTAACTGAAATTTGCTTTCTGTTTTTCTGAAGATTTATAGCAGTACAGGAGTCAGTCAAAGAAACATCTGTTGCCTGTTCCTGGTATCACATTTTATATGTTCAGAACATGGAGTCATGGGCAAACTTCTCTTAAGTTTGGTGTCAAGTTGGGGGCTAAATTCCAGATCTTCCTCTGAAACTTTATTTGCTTCTTCTGAGGTCTTACACTGCAGCTGAAATTTTGTTTCCTCAGCTTCTGTGAGATTTCTAACAAACCAAAGGGAAGACCAAATTAATTTTCTAGAAAGAGCCCTGTCTTCTTAAACACACACCAAACCCTAGACACAGGAAAGCTATTCAAGGAATGTTTACAGAAACCATTTGAGAAATATTTCTAAGCACTTTCCCATTCCACTTAACATCCCAAATAATTTGAGAACAGCTTCCTTCACTGTATTTATTACTTCTACTTCTGATCTCAATAGGAAGAACTGTGAAGATAAGCATTTTGTTTTGGTTTGAGTTTAGCAATAGTGTAGATCCCAGCAGTCCTGCTTTTACTGGAGCCATCTCACACTGGCCTGCCAACAGTTCCGCAACTGGAGTAAATACCAAAGTTATGGATCAGATGTACAGCATAAAGCAGAGTAAAGCAGTACTGATGCAATACTAACAACAGGAGTTTGCTCCCTGCACTCCAGCTCAAAGAAAGTATGTCTTTCTGGAACAGCCCCAGAGGCCTTGCTTTTTGACCTGCAGGACATTAAAATGAAGAACAGGAAGGAGGGAGTAAGTTTTAGGGATGAATCTCTCTTGGAGGAACCCTAGTTTCATTTGCTTCTCCCCTGCCTAACTTAAGCATCTCAAATGGTCTCGCAATAACCATCCTGATTGCACAAGGAAGAGTTTGTCTTTTAAGACAATCTGGATAAAAATTACTTATATATCAGAAATAGCATCTTAGGTTGGACTCTTAAAATGAGTAATAGCCCATCCCCGCACAAAACACCAGAACTTGCTGATCTTTTTCTTTTCAGTTTGGGAGTAGTTATGGACAAAGAGTTAAAACAAGCAGTACACATAGAAACACACACACCACCAAACACCTTTTGCCACCGCAATTTAAGACAATTAATTGAGTGAAGCAAAAACAATGGAAGAAGGCAAGAGGGAAGCCCTGCCACTTGAAGTTTAGAAATTGCTGTAAAACCACCAGTGGTGTCAGGGATTACTTGTTCTCTCTTTTTCTGTCATCCTCCAGACAGCTGTTGGGGAACATCACCAAGATTTTTAGGCACATCTGGAGGGTAAATGAAAAAATGTCTCTTGATGCAAATGAGCTGCTGAAATGTATCAGCTAGGAAACCTCCCATCACCAGTCCTGGAAGTGGTGAGGAAATCCTGCAGGCACCATATCACTTATTATTACATTCTATTTTCCAAAAGCTGTCTTTGTGGTTGTCTTCAGATCCTGTATCTAAGTAGGCAGCTGGTTCTGTTATTCGGTATCAAGTTTGTTACTCCTGAGGAGACCTAAATAGTTACGACCAATTCTCCATGAGAGCTTCCTCTTGCCATTTAGTCAAAGCAGGACAGATTCCTGCTCTTACAAGAATCCTCTGCAACCACTTTACCTCCTACTTCTTCATTATCCCACATGCAGTGACAGAACCAGCTATGAGGAAAAGGACAAGCTACCACTTCTTTATGTACATGACAAAAAAGGAAAAGACCTGCAAGGACACAGGCAGGCAGGGAAGCAGAGTACAGCCCATGCCTACAACTTTAATGGGCTTCAGTGGTCGTCATAGAATCATAGAAGGGTTTGGGTTAGAAGAAACCTTAAAGATCATTTAGTTCCAGCCCCCCCTGCATGGGCAGGGACACCTTCCACTAGACCAGGTTGCTAAAAGCCCCCTCCAACTCTTTCAGGGATGGGGAAGCCACATCTTCTCTAGGCCTGTGTTTTCTGCCATTGACAAGCCTGCCCCACTGGAGTGAATGAGCTCACAACGTGCTTTTTCTAAGCTTAGCACAGTGCATGTATTTACTGGTCCAAAAGGTCCTGGAGCAAGAGTTTGAGAAGTACAAAGTGTGGTCATGCACATCTACCTAGTATGTATTCTTTCTTGCGTTTCATAAACCTATGATGGTTGTCAGATTTTCTCCATTTGTTTGTCCTTTAACATCTCATGTAACTTGCCAGTTTGGGCATCCCATCCCACATCCTGGAAGGCATTTGTCTCAGGATAAATGTTACTTATGTTGCACATACTGATAAGATGAGACAGTTTGACTTAGATTACCTCCCTGATTGGACCACATATTTTACAATCTCAGGAATCCTGATTTTCTAATAAGGACCCACTAGTTGATTGTGGTTAAAAAGCTGTTAGGGTTTTACTGATGATTTAGAAAACAAAACAACAAAAAATCCCAACTTTAGTAAGAGTTCCCTGTGGAAGTTTATTATTTGACACTTTAATAAATACTGAAGTGTTTCTTTTAACCTAATTTAAACAAGATATGTGTATTAAAAAATTTACAAAGTACATGTAGCAATTGTCCCAGTAACGTTAGCACAAGTGTCTGCTGCAATCCAGCATAGAATATGTGGACATAACAATTAGGAACCATCTGGTGACCTGGCATTTGCTGGTACAGGAATGAAATTTCAATTAAGTTTTATTATCAGAAAGTGTAAGTGACAGGTCCCACTTGAAATCCCAGAGCCAGTAAAATGTCCAAATAAAGAGAAGGATGTCAGCCAGTTAATGGGTTGGATCACACTGCTTGATTACTTACTTTGTAAGTAATGTGCTCCTTTCCTATGGTCTTGGGCACAGATTGCTCATGCAGTTGGATTTTTAAGAACTGGCCATATGGCAGGTAAATTGGGAATCACACTGCAATTTACGGAGAACAGGGCAATACAATAGATGAGTCAATAATTTCCCAAGGTTGGCAAGCCAGGATTGCATCTTGTGCAAGATAAAAAGAAACTGAAAAACTGGATTCTAACAATAAGGCTGTGCAAGGTAGCACTGCAGCTGTCTGGGTTTACCTGGAGCTGTGAAACAAAGTTCAGAACGGCGAGAAAACTTTTGTCCTACCCGAGTGCTCACCTTACAGTTAGACAGTGATTCAGGTGGTAGTCTTCAAGGTCTGAGAAGGAAATCAGCCCATCAGCACTAGAACAAGTCCTAGATTCCCTGTCCTCTCTCAGCCACTGACAGCTATTATTGCTATGATTGTTTTCTTTAATATTTAGTATATAACACTAAGGGTCTGTCAAAAAAATATCAGCCACCTCGTCCAAAAATGCTTCATCTTTTCTTCAGTGGAGTTATAGTTCTAGTTCTATTAAAGAAATCAACGCTGCAACTACTGACCCATGCAAGTTATTACAGATCTCAATTTTGTAGTCAAGAAACCAATCTGCACTACAATCACAGCATCTGGAGAAGGCTTTTTCTGCATCAGCCAATCTCCTGTTCTCTAAATCAGAATCAGAGTTCACAAATAAGAAAATTAAATCCAGATTGTGACCTACTGCACTTTGAGTTCATTCAAGAGCAATTCCACAGACCCACACTGCCGAAGAGCGTTAACAGCCTCAATCTCTGGAGAATTTCTCCAGTGCATATTCACAAATATGTGGATACACTTGACTTTGCAAAATTAACCATTAACCTTAAAGTACCACCAGATTAAGAAGGAAAGTAGAGGATTCCTATACATTCATTTTAAAGCTTCAGCAATTTTTCTCTTTTAGCAAAGGTGACTGCACAGACAGAAATAATTGCCATCCACCACACAACCAAACCATCACAGCCTTTAGATTAAGCTTCATTGCATAATATTGGTTATTGTTTATATTTTTACTTTTGGGGCACTTTGTATCAAGTAATGTATTTTTCACTCATAAAATTATTTCTCACAGGCACTACATTGAGTAAGGCAGCAAGCCCTGTACAAACAGAACCTGTCCTCAGTGTTGAAAAACCCCTAACATAAATTGACTCTACTCCTAAATTCAAGCAAATATCAGCAGCATAATCCTGTTCTCAGAGTAAGCTCTGCTTGGAAACTAAATGGCCAAAACGCTCCCAAGGGCAGCAATTAGTATTTTAGCCAGTGGATCATTTGGGGAGGCTCTTGTAAATTTAATGAATTCTCTAGTAGTGAATCCATCATAGTCACTAATATGCTGGCAACACTGCTACTGATAATGTTGCAAATACATTATAAGCCCTCATTTATTGCCTTAAATTTTAATTTAATGAATTCTGCATGTGAATCCTTCTCAGATGGTGATACTTTGTGTTAATGCAATCATAGATGGGCCGTTTGGGAGCGTAACAAGGATGAACTTGGTACATTTGGCAGGATGTCACTGGGAAGGCAAGGCATTTCTCACCCAAGCTTTTGTTCTTTATCTCTTACCTCCCTAATACTTGTGCCTCTAAACTAGAACATAATTAGGTCTACTCCTTCTGGGCTTCATTTTATGGATTAGAAAAAAGCACAGGGGAGTGGTCTGAGTGAATACTCAGGCTCCCCATGTATTCAGCCAGCTTTCAGACATGAATGTGGAAGTGCTGAATTCAGCAGTGACATACAGAACTACAGACGATAGTGCTTGAAGGACTCAAGACTTCATCTAACCCATCTCCTTGCCCTTAGGCAAAAAATCAACTTGTGACGGTATCAGTCCTGACCGATTTTTGTCTAGGTCATTTTTTAAAACCCCCAGTAAGATAGATTATACATCTTCCCCAGGCAACATGTTCCAGTGTTCAATTGTCCTGAACATTAAGCTTTTTTCAGTGTCAAGCCTCCATGTCCCGTGATACAAAAGTCCACTCTTTCCCATCTTACACACTACAGACAAAGAGGACAAATTATTCCCCTGCTCTGTCTGTGTTCTTAAGACTTGGGTTTCTTTACCTCTGGGCTAAGCAAACAGTGCTCTTTCAGCCTTTCCTCACAGGCCGCTGGCCATTCTTGTTGCTTTCTGATCACGGCCGTATACCTCTTCCTTGAAATGCAGTACCCTTAGCTATACACAGTCACTCCAGTGGAAGCTTCCCTAGGACCTAACAGATTGGAAGAACTACCTCACACACCTTTCAGTCTTAACCTGTTTACCATGTGAGTACTGGGAGTGTAATACACATCCTTCCCCTTCCATCAATTAGCTGTTAATGAAGATACTGAGTATGTCCAGAGTCATAACAGACCCTTACAATGCCTCACTACTACTTATGTCCATTTGGGCAGTGACCCATGGAGAACTATGCACTGGGAACACAAAGCCACATACTGCATGAGAAATTTCACTTCCAAAACACGTTCCCCAGCTTATCTGCAGGAATGTTAGAGCATCCTAATGTCAGGACTTGTGACATCTATTGATTCTCCCCTATCCAAACAGCCTGTTACATGGTCATAGGAAAAAAACAGATTAGTCTGATATAATTTGTTCTTGACATGCTGGATATTACTCATTTCCTTGTTAACTTCCAAGCACTTACAGAATGTTTATGTGATTGTTACAGCATTTTTCCTCTTGAATTTCAAAAGGAAAACAGTCAGGCAACATGCAGGTAATCAGTAGTAAGGACAGTCTGTCCAGGAAAACAAATAATGAATAAGAGAACACAACATATTTCAGTCTATAAGCCACCAAAACTCTAATAGATTAAAGTGCAGCTGAATAGAAAAAAAAAAGGCTTTAAAGTGAGACTAAAGAAATCCTTTATGTTCCTCACTCATATTTACTCATTGTTAAGGTAGAACTACACAGAAACTTTGTAATGATAGCATTAAGCCATAACAGTATGCTCAGACTCATTCAACTCCCTTAATAACTTTGCCTTAAGAGGATAACTGAACTATTACAAAACTACACTAACAAGACAAGCGATTCAAGATGTTCTAAAGAGAAGTAGATATGAGTCATGAATAGAAGTTGCATTTCCACTAAGTAGAAATTGCATTTCTGTGTAGGCTGGAAACGACTTACAGCATAGAGTTCTCATCGTCAGTGCTTAGGAAGAAGTTTCCTTCCAGGTGTAATCAGGAAGAGGATTATCATCATCTACAAAGCATCAGGCACCGGATCTTGCTTGTGGCAGGAGAACTCAAATCAGAAAGAAATTCAGATGCTTATGGGGACATAGTACTTGGGCTGTGTCAAAGATAATAAAACTAAGCAGGGCCAGGGCACAGACCTATGCCCTGGTAAATGAGCAACCATGCTGTTTAACAGGCTGCACCTCATCAGCTGGGCTTTAGTTGCACCCAGCCCTGTCCCACATGTGCAGGCTTGGTTTGGAGAACAGCATGGTCTGGGGGCAGTTCTCAGGAAGTAGAGCAGGTAAGACTGTCCCTGTCTAGAAGGAAAAGAATGTATTGATATTGAAATGATCACAACTCTGCCACTTGATGATGGGCTGAAAGATAGATCTTGGCCTGATGTATTTACTGTTACACATGTAGCCTTGAAGATCAGCCTGGAAACAAAAGGTTTCCCAGAGCTGTGTAAAGAGCCTTACAGAGAATCTGTAATAAGCTAAGAGCATGCTTATACCCAGTCCCTCACTGCCATCCTTGTGTTGTATTTTAGGCTTAACCTGGAAGCAGTTTGCTCTCTGCTAACCAACCACATCCAGAGGCCAGGCTAGGCATCCAATGGTTCATATGGAAAGCACAGGGAAAAGGACCCGAATTCCTGCAAGCCTTGCCCCATGGATCCTAGTGCATGCCTGGGTAGAAAAGACCAGCTCCCTTTTTTTCCTACCCAAGAACTGCATATCCGTCTTCAGCTTATGGAAGATTCCAGTCTGCAGTCCAGGAGAGATAATGTATAAGCTCCTTTTCACTAAGGGAAGGCATAAGTCGAAGTGGTCTTTTTTCCCAAGTGACAGGACCCCTCCAAATCCCAGTGCTTATGGTAGAGAGTCTTGAATTTAGTTGGAAAGGCAGAGATACTGCAGGTCTTCATCTAAACTTCAAGAATAAAGCAGAAAGTGAAGCCAAAATGTGCGTTCATGCCTCCATATCCTACTACATCCAATCTTTACTTCCTTTTTGGACCTGAGATCTCCAGAACTTCTCTTCACTCAAGCCAGGAAACCAATCATGGCTTTAAACCTCCCTCCCTATTTCCTTCCACTAGTGCATCCCTTGATTACATTTCACCTTCCTACCAACATTTAAGCATTCTCTTTTTGACTTTGCACAAGCTCTTTCTGAATTTTCACAGCTGGACTTGGATTACATTTCCCCCAAATAAAAAGCTGCATCATCCTTTCCTCCTTTAATTTTTAATACTGTTTGGAATCAAGGCCGCACTGAGTCACACACTTCATGCAAAAGACAGACACTTTGCAGAACTTGTGAGTTTTCCGTTCATTCATTTTCACAATTCAGTCAGCACTTTCATACCTACAAAATCGTTTTTAAAGAAAACATATTTTCAGTTTATTGTTATCTGACAAGTACTGTGTATTGAGCACCAGTATGAATGAAGCTGAGTGACAGACAACTTGATCAAAGGAGTCCTGGTTTTGTCTGAGATAGACAGAGTTAATTTTCTTCCTAGTGGAAGAAAACGTGGTTCAACCACGACAAAAGGCAAAAGTTCAGTTTCACATCTCGGCAAACAGTGGTGGAATCTATAACATCTAGAAGAAGACTCTCTGGAGAGTCTTAGGAGAGAGTTATTTCAAGAAATGTTTTCTTAAATAATACCAAATTTAAACAGTAATATTGGTAAGAAAAGCATATGGCATATCACAGATGGACCAACATTTTCATTTCAGTAAAGGAAGACAGAAGCAGAACTGGAGAACAGCTTTAAAAGTTATGAACATTAAAAGCAGCAGCAGAATTTGTAAAGCTAGAAGACAGCTACAGCATGCTTCATTGCTTATGCATGACTCCAGCTTTAGTGTGCTTAATAAATCATTCTGAACCTTGTATTCATACTAGGTTTTTAAAAAAACCTACCAAACAGATAGTTCTTTAACTTCTGCATTTAGAATTAATTTAGGTTTAACTAACCAAAATGTATCCTTTAAATATACACTTAAACATGTAACTATCAGAGTAGGAACTGCTATTTTTAATTTTAAATTTATCCCACAACCATATTAGTCCATTCCTATTTCTCAAGGGAAGAAGACAGTACCACCCATAAATGTACTTTGCATTTTCTGATTCAGTTTGATTTTGCTCTTCATGGATAATCATTAGATGTGATGCAAGAGCTTAATGTTTTTTCCAACACTTTCCCTATAGAAAGCTATTTCACATCTACTAGGGTAGCACAGAATACATTTATTTGTTATGCTCTTTTTTGCATGGTCCATGATAAGATAGTAACTTTTGAACTCTAAACTTGGTTTCTGTTCTCAAAAGGATAAAGTACAATGAGCCAAGTCTGAAGTGGCTTTACTCAGGTGGTTTGGTATTTCAGTAACAATTGCTTTAAGCATGGATATGGAGCATTTAATAGAGTTCCTGTTACATTATTCAGGCTTGAATCTACTATCAAAAAGTGAATTTGTAACTTGTAAACAAAAGAGAAAAATTTTCTTTGCTAAGTCAGATTTCCTAAGAGCTTGGACTGGAGGCTTCTTGGCAGCAGCAAGAGCTTTGCCTCCTGTGTTACTGTCCCTTAGGCAAAAGAGATGGGTTGCGTGCTTTTACAGTGTGGAGATACGTTCATTTGATACTGACTTTTAGCTGGAAACTTTCAGATTTAACAAGAGGCAACTTTGAATTCCATGAGTAAATCCTTACTCAGTGCAAGCAGAAAGGGAGGGAGGTGCAGATCTCAGTGTTACAGATTGGCAACAACAAGGAGAATCTGTTATCTTACTAAATACATTTAATAAGCATATTTTTGAGTCAGCTATTCTTAGATCGATTTTCTTTGGATGCACCACATATAAAGGTGTTAGCCCTCAGAGCATAAAATTCAAGAGTAAGAAGCTTTAAATTACAGAAGAGATCTCCCTTCAACAAAGGGCAAACTGGAGAATTTATCACAGAGCCAGGGCACAATAAATCCTGTCTTTCAAAGATAAGCTGAAAAGATCTTTCCACTGGGAACAAAGCACTTAGTTGAATTATGATATGCTAAGTTTTAAAAGCTGTTTTATCTATGACTTTACAGAATGTCTGTACTGGATAGAACTAAAGGTCCAGTAAAAATTATGGGAAGGGCAAATGTACAGTAGCCCTTCCTTACTGAACTCACAGCCTTTGCTGGATGCACTGTCCCAGTGACGCATCCTTGACAACATGCTGATGATCCCTGCAGTGCTGAAGTAATCACTGCAGTTAGCTGCATCCCAGACACCCTTGTCCTATCCTTTTATCCTGTGGGAAAGCACACATGGGGCTCTCTCAGATCATTCTGACTTCCATTGTTTTCCAAGGGCTTGTGGTGGAAACATCTCTTCTTCCAGAGGAGAGATGGAGAAAGCAAAGGGTCATTCATGACACGCACCCTAGTTACAGTTTCAGAAAAGATATCAGAACAGGCTAACTTGATTTGTAACACTGGAGATACTTCCAGGCTGACCTGATGGTCAAGATATCCTAGATCAACTAAGAATGATTATAAATTTAACTTAGGTTATTTTATATGATAGCTATTGTTCTCAGCAACCTACACACATGGTTAATCAGTCTTTATTTCCAGCGCCACTGCAGTGAAATTTGGAGCTTGAGAACACCATACAGATGAATACCAGATGAATACAAAGATAGGTTGGGGGCCTGTAAGTAGCGTCTCTTTCTGCACGCTTGGCTGATCAAGGATGGCACCCTGTCTGTCTCTGGGGTGCCAAAAGCATTGGGCACAGTTAGTGTTATTTTTCTAAAAGACTGATTCTTTTCTTGGTCCCTACACTGGCATTGCCAGTGTTGTAGAAGGCAAAAAGAAGAGTCGCTTTTCCACAAGCTGCATTGAAAAAGCACATGAAGAGCTGGAGTTACTGACAGCGTGCTGGAAGAACTCTGGTTTTAGAATGGCTGCTGGTGACAGGAAGGCATCCTGTTCCACAATGCCCCAACCTGCTGTGAAGTTGTGAAATGCTGTGAAATGTTGCAATACTAACTGAAGAGCAAAACTAGACCTTTAAAATATCTTCACTTTTCTTTGTTGTTTAGCACTGGTTCTACAAATAGGCAGAATATATAGGTTTACCAGGCTCTTTTAGCCTCCTGTACTCCCTCAGGCATAGAAAGGAGGACGTTTATTTTTCTCTTACATACCTCTGAGTTCAGAAACAATACAGTTTATTCATCAGTGTCAAGTTTTGAGCTTTTTCCTCTTCACAATACATTTTCAAATAATAAATATTCACTTACTGACCCAGCAAATCTGACTTTTTGCAGGCTTTCTCACTCATGGCAACAAAACTAAATACTGCATTTTCATCTGGGTATTCTCCACCTGCCAATACCCATCCTCCTTTAAAAATGCTACTGTTAAAAATACTTATAATACAAAAGTAGTCCCCAAAATAATCCAAACCCTTGTGTAACCTGCAACAAATCAAGGGAAAGAAATTAGACCACAAGGAGCCAAGAACAGGGTGATGGGAAAACTTTCTCTGGGCAAATGCTCCAAGTTGTTACTGAGGCTCAAGGGTTTCACACTTATTCATAAATTATATGTAGTCATCCAGGTAAGCAGAGTAGACAGAAACCAGACACTTTAATAACTTCCTTTCAAACCCAACCCTGCCAAGCAGCAGTGAGAGATCACCTCTAGCATAACTCTTAAGTCTCCTCCAGTTCCCTCAGTACATGGAAATAAATAGCCTAAGACCTAGTGAAACATCCACTAACCCTCCACTCCAGTGGCCCATCACTCTGCCTTCACTCTGAGCAGTGATCTTCTCTGAGCTTTGATTGTCACCAGAGGGACAAGCAAGGATATGGCTCTAGCTCAACACAGCCATGGAGAGCTGGAGACCAGCACAGCTGCAACATCACTAGAGAAGGGCCTGACAGCCCAAAGGGCTGAAGTAGGGCCCTGGGCCATGGGCTGGGTGGTCCCAGGTAGGGCTTATCAGGGCCATGAAGGCCTGTGGGTGCCTCCAGGCCATGACACTCTTGCAAATGCCTTTATTGAGCACAACAGATCTTACCACCACAGAGACAGCTGGTGTCAAATTCAGAGCCAGACTTTGATGTAGGTCTTCCAAAGACCCACTGCCTTTCAAGATGAAATTGCCTAAGGGGTCTCAGGGCTATGTTCCAATCCACGCAGCTCTCCCGAGCAGGAGATGCCCTCGGGTATGTCACAGGGAGCAGCTGTGTATCCCTCTTCCTCATCCAAAGCTACCTGTGGCTGCATTCACTCCTGGCCTTTCCTTGCCTGCTCTGGAGAACAGAGCCAGCACACAAATCCCCCTTCACTCCTCCCCTGTAGCTGGGGCTGGGGTCTGATGTGGCACACTGACCACAGGCACTTGTAAAGATACAACAGTGCTGACCCTTGTAATAACCTGTCTACACATTAACTCCCTCTGCTTCATCACCACAGCATCTGGCATACTTTGTTAAGCACTTACTTTTCTCATAGCTTCCCACAAACCCAAGCAGCGGAACAACAGTGACAGTAGCCATTTGCCATCTAATGGCATGGGGAGGGGTTCCTACAAATACAGTTTACCTAAATGCCATCTGCTCTCCCACGCAGTCAGGAATGTTTTTCTTGGGTAAGGAGTTATCCTGGATCTAGTTTATGTAACCCTCTGAGGCACATTAAGCCCAAAGCCTAATTGTTTTTGAGATGAAGACATATTGTTTAGACAACCAGGGTCTAAAATTTTATGTTCAGAAATGTATTTGTGGATAATTACAAAAAAAATAAAAAAGGAACTAAAAAAATCCCACTCCTCTTTTCTCCTGTCTTTGCCTCTGCCTGAACTCCCCCAGTTTGTTTGTGCTAGCTCTCTTGTTTATAGCCAATGTGGGTCCCACACTGTGTTGTCCCAAGATGCAGTAATAATTTCAAAGCACTCCATTCATCCATGGATTCCTCAGCCTTGTTAGAAGAGCGTTATTAATCATGTAACAATCCCATATGTCTCCAAACTGAAGGGGCTGTCACTCCCTCCAGAAGCATCTTCTCAAAGGCTCTTGGGTGAGCCTGCCCGTTCTCATCATGCCTGTCTCCACTGACCCCGGAGTATGTACAGATTGTGCTGACTTTCTAAAAGAAATAACTGCAGGTGGCTAGCTCTTTGTTTATTCTGGCAAGGCTGAAAATAGCAACTGCTAACAAATATTTTGCCCTTCACAAGACTTCTCACAGAGATGCAGCTGTTATCTCATCTAGTAAAAGTGCCAGCCCTAAGGGGAAAATAGACACTTAATTAGGTTAAGATAAGCTTCAAAAAGGTGACTGTCTAAAATTAATACCCATAATGCTGTGTGATCCTTAAACTGAATCCTCACTCATGCAGTAGGGAACAATTATTCAAGCTTTTTTTCCCTATACTTGTCTCTCATGGGTTGATGGCTCAGTTTAATCACCAAAAGCAGCATGTAAGAAAAAACAGTACGGTGCTGTTGAGGTGGACAGGCCCCCAGGACATAACCTTAAGCTTCTGGGGAATAGATAACCGTCTGGATTCCTGAATTTGCAAACCCCTCAAGGCAAAGTGCATCCACAGAGAGTCCACTGCAGGTTTTACAGTGAGACCAATGTGCTATGTAGAACTTTGGGATTTTTGTCTGCACCTGGTGAAAATTCACACAACAAATGGTGGAACCTGAGACACCTTTTCCCCAGCAATCTTTAGCACCCTAACATGAGAACTTGTAATTAGGGACACAGTAGTTAGTGCTAAATTTGCAAGGAACAAATTCAGGTCAGATTCAATTATTAATACACATTCCAAAATATACGGGGCTTTGGACAAATAGCCTCCGAAGTGAGATAAGGAATGTTATATTCAGAGCCTTTACCATCCATACCAAAAGGAAAAGTTGTTCAAGCACATTGCTATTTTCATAAAATAGCAATTAAAATAGTACTAATACAGAACACAACTTGGTTTGGAAATTGAGCCACATACGAGAGCTTCACCAAAGAACAGTGCACAGTGTCTATGGGAAAATCTCCAACAGAGAGGCTAAGCAAAAGGTCATATTGGAACATTTATAAAGGCTTAGTCTGAAGGATCACAAAGCTCCAGGTACAATCCATTAATCCATTTTTGCAACACCCCATCATCCCTTTTTATAGATATTCAAGAGGAGACACATAAATCATGGGCCTTCTGACTTCTGACTATGTCTGTTCTGAAGGCTTGGAAGTTTGCCTCAAAAGTTTATGAGGACAACCACGGCGGTCTGTCAAGACTGTGTTTCCCTGCTCACGTATATGAAGCTATTTTTAAAATTATGGGGTACTACAGTCTGGTTAAGAGGCAAAAGGGATTAAGCCTGATTTAAAACACTTGAGGCTAAACAATGTTCGATATTTAAAGAGAAATACTTTCCTGAGATTTCATACAGGGCATGTCAGTTACATCTGCAGTTTCACAGAAGCACATAGACACACACTCAATAACTTACTGCAATCAAAAGTAAATACACCAAGTCCTTACAACATGTCAACGTAAATGTAAAGGAGACTATAACCAAGAGGTTCTGGGTTGGTAAGATTATTTTTAACAGCTTTGCCTATTAATGAGTATGTAGAGAGAAGATTAGAAAACTAAGAACCTGCGTCAAATAACAGCTCAACATTCAGCTCCCAATTTTGACTGTCATCTCGTTTTTCTTCAGACTTGCAGACTTGTGTGCCCCACTGTTCCTCAGGCAGATGCTTACTGTAATAAAGATGGAAATACTCCCTTGCCACTGCCCCATGCAGTATAAGGAACTAAAAGAAATCACCTTCCTTTCTGTGGGTAGATTCCAGTCCCTGAACATTTTGATAGCTAAAACAACAATAAAATTCAGATCCATCAAATAAATCATTAAAATCCCACAGTTTCTTCTTTCTCGGCAGGGGAAGAAAATTGGTCTGAAAATAGGCACCGTTATGGAAGATCCCAGGGTAAATATAGCAGCTTGTCGTCCAGAGAAGTTTTTGTTATGTGCCCTAGGCTATGGCTCTGCTTTTTCCATGAAAAGCATGCAATAGAAAACATGCAGACAAGCAGTCAGGATCTAGGGCCATGTATTACAGAAGGGTAATGTGCATTGTGACTATCCCTTTTCTAACACTACAGCTCAATCATCAGCAAAGAAGAAGCTGTGGCTCACAGATCCCTCATGCCAAAAGCAATACCGATGGGTCACTCTACAAACTTATCTTACACTGGATGATAGCTTAGGGACAGGAACTCTCTTGACTAGTTTCTACTGCTTTTGCAGATAGCAACCCATAAGTGTTTCAGTTGCTCCAGCTTACTCTCTTTACTTCATTTCACAATGCTGTCATTCATGACTGGTTGGTATCCAGAGTTCCCACTTGTAAGGCAGTACAAAATAATGAGCAAGGGCTGTTTCAGGGGTCCTAAGTGGACTGGCTGCCAGGCACATTGAGCCCACCCTAAGAGTTCCATTTAAGAGCAACAACAAGGCTCCAAGCATGTTCCATGCTGAGCACACAAGGGAAATAACGTCAGTGCTTCAAGTGACTAATACAGCTGCAAAGGCTTCTGTGCCGAAGGACAGGCGGGTCTCAATGTTATAACTCCTCAGAGAGCTAGGCAGGACCCATCTGTTTCAGTTTTTAAGGATATAGCTTGGAGAAGTAACCATGTCACAGAGTCTGAAAAGTTCATAGCAAATAGTAAGTCAAAAGCACTTTATCTATGACTGCCGAGGGTGGGGTGGAAAATAAGTAAAGGGAGAGCCTGAAGATGGTATGTAAAAAAGTAATCACTGCTAAATCTTGTCTGTAAAATATACATTGCTGAGGTCAGCTGACAACCTCAGTCACAAACCTTACTGAGCCTTTTCCCAAAACCCTATCAAATTTCAGACTTCACAGCGAGACCAGCTGAACTTTGCCTGATTTCTAGTTTTTGGCACAATTATTGGGGAGCTTTAGGTATCAAATGCCAAATAATTATTATTTCAAGATAAAAGGTAAAAAGGATCATAATCATTCATGTTGCATAAGTATCGAAGCGGCTGGAGTTATGATGGGGAGCAGTCTGACCCACCGTCTTCCAGCCTTAAATTAATTGCATAAAGGAAATTTACCATTTTTATACTTTACTTTTACAGGTCATTAAATAGCAATGTAATTGCTGCACTGTTTCATTTCTAGAACATGAATTCTAATTAATATCATTGCAGTAAGTTAATTTAATATGGTAATAGCTTCAGAATAGCTTAATTGTTGTCATTATAGAGCACCTGCAGATGTTCAGCCAATCAGCTCATTCATTATCTGACCATGCTCATGTATCCATACATAGAGAAACCTTTGCTTGCAGGAAGAGTAATGAAATGTTCACAGCATTACTACTGGAAAAAGCTTTGTCTTTTCTAATGGTGAAAGGTCTAAAGGGAAGGAGGTGATGGCAGCTGTATAAGAGATTTTTTTTGACATCACTGACATTCTAGGAAATGGAACTATCTCTCAGTGTCTGCAAGGAGAACGTGCAGTCCTACCCTGCCTTCCACCTGCACGGCTCTTATAACTGTTCAAATTCAGCTTCATGTTGAAAATGCCCACAAGCTCTGTGCAAGTCAACTCCGGGCCATTCCTAAATCATTTTAAGCACTTTCTTATGTGGAATAACCAGATGGCACTATTGTTGCTCCAATAAAAGGTGCTTATTTAGATTAAAACCCCACTTTGTTTCTGGAGACACAGGAGAAAGGGAGAAACCGACAAATAGACTTTATAATTTCAACTCCTCTCATAAAGACACCCTTTTTTTAAGGTGTTACAGCAGTGTCAAAATATTTGAACTATTGGCCTGCATTTTTTTCAGTTTTTGCCTTCCTAAAGACTGGTATTTTCTTTCTGACTTGTATACCTTCAAGTGCACCCTTGGAACTAAAAAAGACAATAAAAATGAAGGATATAAGTTTCATGGAAGTAAAATACTATTTCCAATATGAAGGTAAGAAAGCAGAGGCAAACAGAGTGAAGTGACTTTCTACAGTCACTTTAGTTAGGAAATAACATATGTAATGACCTGTAATCAAATTGAAATTGAGGTGGGTCTGGAGCTTGTCTTGTTCAACACCCCACAACCTGCAGGGACACCTTCAAAGTGATAGCAGGTTGTTTAGGGCTTTGTCCAGCCAGACTTTGTATACCTCCAAGGATGGAGACCCCACCTTCCTTGACCAATGTGTCCCCATGCTGCATCCCTCTGGATGTGACATTTTTGTCCCTGTACTGAGCTGGTGTTTTTCTCATTGTAGTGTGTGACTGATGCCACTGTGTGCCTATCACTGTGCGCCTCTGGGAAGAGCCTGGCTCCATCTCCTCAGCCCTCCTTGCTGGAGGCAGCAATCAGATCTTCCTGAGTTCCTTCCAGGCTGAACAGACAAAGTCCCTCCATCCCACCACGCACTGAAATTGTTTCCAGTCAGAAGCGAGTGTGCTTTTATTCTTGGCTAGAGTTATTCAGATTTGCCCATCCTTGTTTCCACATCAGGGTTGGTAGCTTTTCAGGACTGGCATACAAGACTGTACTTTGCTTTCCTAAATTAGACACTCTGTGTGCTGGTAGGAAGCCAGCAGGAGATGCTTCCTCTTTGGTGAGTAAGACAGTGTCAATCAGCCTACATGTAGTACCATGCTTCTGTGTGAACGAGTGGCTCCTGGCAAGTGTAGGTCCTGGGGCTCCTCTTGTTCCCAAATGCTGTCTTTCCCAAAATGCTGCAGGCCCCAGCTCTTTTCTCTGCTTGGAAAGTTGCCTGCAGTTTGTGCTGCCTGAGTTGCCTCGGTCATAATGACTCAAATAGATGTAACCTTATTTCCAAAGCATGCTGCAGTTATGAAAAGCATGAAAGGGCTGTTCATGTCTTTTTGAAAGGCAGTGGGTGTTCTTCACAATTTATCCAGGTTCTTACTCTGCAAGTTAAAATTTGAAACATTAATAGAAGCTCTACCCTTGACAGCCTCTAAAAAAGAAGGACAGATGACCTTGATCGCATGTGCTGTAAATTTCTGTAGAACAAGAAACATTATAGCATCACTTTGAGGAGAGAAGAGGCAAATTTCTGGCAAAGGAACAAGAGTGAGTAAAACAAGCTGAATTTGCCTTGCAATCTTCTCTCCTCAGTATGAGATATGATTTTGCTTTTACATTTGTTCAAATACAGTAAAGTAGCAGCAGAATTCAGCAAAGGATAGACCCTTAATTCACAGCTAGGTAAATGTGCCCTTTATCCTGCTTCAGTACAGATCATCCTTATCTATATATTTGACATCCAGGTTCAGTAAGTCCAGGGACCATTGTGCAGCAGAACTATAAAAGAACATTCATTCTGGTTTAGTTTTGTAATTAATCTGAGGTCCTTGGATCTAATCCAAGGCCATCTCAGTCTTTAAGCTTTTAGAAGAGAGTTGTTCCTATTTTATGCCAGCATGTGTTAAAGAAAATATTGGCCTCTTTTCCTGGAGCTGGACTTGTGCAATGCTTACATGTAAAAATAATCCCACGGAGACCCTCACAGCTGCTTGGATTGCAAAAAGCCAAATGTTCCTATCTACTACACAGCAATGAAAGGAGCAAAGGGCTCTGCAAACTGGAAGAAAGGACAAGACAAAAGCATAGATGAGATGGGAGAGAGCTTTGCCTCATATTCCTGGTGAGTTTGCAGAATATCTTCCACAGCATCATTGCAAAGTTTGGTATCTGCAAAGTTCAGAGGAGCCAGTGAGCAGTCCCTGGAAAGGGCATAACCCTCAACAACCAGCATGTATTTCAGTCAAAGTTAATGCTGCTTGCAGCAATGTTAGCAGCTCCTTAGTACATCTGCAGTTGCCCATCTGCAGCAGAGCAGCTCTGGCAGGAGGGACTTTTAAGGGCAGGGCTGTCACTTCTTAGGATAGTGAGCAACAGGAAACTAGTGCTGTCGCCACAATAGGAATACTGCTCTACTGAATCTAGCTGAAACAGGGCCCTCAAGACAAGAACAGCCTGTGCAAGGTTAAATGGCTGTAGGGAGGTGAATGAAGTCTCCAGAGCAGCCACAGTCCATGCTGTATACCCCAGCCTTTCATTTCTTGCTGCAGTGAAGTCTCAAATTTGCAGTATACAGCATCTTTGTGGAAGGCAGGCTGTATCCCTCATGCTACCACAAACCTCTTCTCTCTCAAGGAAGGTGATCTGGGTTTGTGTCAGCTCGCACAGTATTTCAGGTAGTTTCTTCTTTCTACAAAAGAAAGGAGGCTTTTCACCAAGATGAGCAGGAAGTAGCACAGAAGCAGCAAAATGACTCCTCACAGTTTCACAGGTGCTAAAGTCTGACCAGCTTTTGGCTGACAACTAGGGAAAAGATGAGAGATAGATACTCTTTCTTTGCTCCTTTTGCTCTTAGGAAAGATCTTGAAAGATCTAACTTCAGTGAGACTGGCAAATTGAAGGAGACACAGGAGGTAGAAAAAAGATGACCCCAAACTGACTGTTCATTCTCTCCTCTCTGATTCATTCCAACTCACCCACCTGACCTGCAGACAACCCCTACCAGGAAGAGGGGAAAAAATCCCTTTAAGGGACATTTTTCTCTGAATAGAGAATGCTCAGTCATCTAAGGTTTCCTCCCTCACTGTGTGTGAGACTGCAGTCCAGAATGGAAATAGGAGGCCTGTCATGGCAGGGATGGTGAATAGGGTAAGTTATCTGCTACTGAAACAAATGGTATCTCAAAATGAAGAAAAAACAGAAACACATTAAAAGAAAAAAGGAATCTGCCAGCTCAGACATGAACACAAGAGTCCTTACTTCTCTGAGAAAAGTTACCTGTGTTGTGTCTTTTATCTCAATATTGTCTGAATTATCTCAAAGGGAATGCAGGAATTTTAGCATATAAACAAGAAAAGAACAAAATGGTAAAGCTTTGTGCGACAGAAATCAGAAACTGGGAGACTTTCATGCCAACAATAGTAGTGATGGTCCTTTTCAATAGCCCTGTTTGACATCAGCCCCTAGGTGTGGTCTGTCCTGGGTACATTTACCACGAGCTAGCTGGCCATGAAAGCTGTCAGGCTAACAGCCAGACAGACCTACCTCCACCATAGTGGCCTCTGGGGAGGTGGCTGGAGCTGGAAGGAAATGCATGGAAGTGGAACTGCTTCTCCTTTTATTTCATAAAAAAACCAAAACAAACGAGGAGATGTTTCCCTTCCTCTTCCCTTCCTGGATATGGGAGGAGAGAAACAGAAAATAAAATCTGGTTCAAAAGGATAACAGATTTTCACCTCCAGTGAATTATCACTATCATGAATGTCATTAGTCTTACTTAATGATGCATCTCAAAGAAACTACTAAGTGTGCACATTATCTTCTCTTCGTGCACATCCATACATGGCAGAAAGTAGAGAATAATCTAACCAGTCTTCCTTAAATTTAGAAGTTTGGTATTTAGAAAACCTTGCAATACTCTGAGCTTATATATGCAAGCTATAACATTTCTTGTACCATACTATATTTTGCTCCATTTTAACACAGTTCTGCAACAGTCAGCAAAGACTCTATTCAGAGATCTTCCCAGTAACAGATTTTCCAAAGGAAATTCATTTTCCAGGGTAATTTGAAAAATAAGCTACATTCCAAGCTGTTAGAGGACTTTTTTCTTTGAATTAATTTCACTCTTTGTTCTCCAGCAGGCAGCCCCATTGCAGAATATTCCCGAGACTCCTCATTTACATGCAAGATCCCAGCAACACTGCGGAACCCATACCTGAAGATGTGTGATACTGAATCACTCCCCCAGCAGACTGACCTAACCTCCATAAACGTGTCACTAAAGGTAACTACTTCCATTTCCCATCTATCAGTCAGCACACAGAGGAAACATTAATCTTGAAGGCTCTCCATTTTTTTTCTTGAGAATAGTTCAGCAATTTGGATTTGCAGCAACACTCAAGTGGCTATGGAAAGATGCAAACATAGCTTAAGTAATCACTCAAGTGCTAAGACTACTTTTTTTCCTCATTCTCTAGTCAGTTCTCAAAACCCCTTTAGTTGATGAAAATACAGTTGTCTCTTGGGATTTAGAATTACACCACATGGAGCAGATGCACTAAAAATTCCTTAGCTGCTGGACTACATTGTCATACAAATCACATGCCAATTCCCTGAACCACTGCTCAACTCTTAGACAAGCCATTTCTTTTTCTAACCATGGTAACTCACTATGGTTAGTAAGTGATTCAAGTGGAGAGTAGCAAACACTGTGTCACGGCAGCGAGAAAAGCTATATCTGTTCATCCCATGGCTGAATTTGTCCCTTTCTGCTACCAGCCAAGGGTGACAGATGAAACACTGTGTTAACCTGATGTAATTAAAAGATAGACCTGGGAGGGGACAGTACAAGTGACAGCTGTCAAAACATAGTTCAGGCACAATATTTAAGCCTCTCTTATCAGTGTTTATTCATTCAAAGGTTGTTCTAACAGAGAAGAGCTTGTGTACAGATGCACATGCGTGTCTGTACTTAAGAAGACCAGCAGCTCTCGCAGGCTTTTCATGGAGCTGTGCAACTCTTTGGTTCTGGTTGTTAACACACCAGCTCAGTACTTTGTATCTAAGCCTACCTACAGTCAGTGTTTTCTGTTATGCATCATAGAAGTGGATCCCAGAGATTCTCTCCTTAGTGGTCCCGTTTCTCCATCCCAGTGATACCCAATGCGCTTAACTCAGCAGAAATTGTCCCTTTAGATACTTTCAGCTTAGCCAATTTCTGGCTTGACGGTGCTGCCTTTGTAGTTAAATACAAGTACTATAAATGAAGGGTGTTTGGCTAGATTTTACTCTCTGTAGCAGGGATGGTCAGGGAAACCAGTGCCCTGTCTTATAATGGTAGCTTTTGATTCCTTGGCAGCCTTCAATTGGCAGGATTCATCCCAGTTTCTTCAAGCATGGTTTCTTAAGGAGTACTGCAGGTTTTGATCCAAATTGAAAAAGAGTCTTCTACACTTCAGTCTAAAGGAACAAATTCTAGCGTCTGAGCCATTTGTCTGGCTGTAGTCATAAGGAATGCTTCCAGGTACCCTATGCAGCCTGATACAGAAAAGCTATACGTGATCCACTTGCAAATTGCATGTGGCTCAGCAACCACAGGTTTGCCATTCCTGTTACAGTACTGCTCTGTCACAAAAAACCCAAAGGTCATCCTTAGATGGGTGAAGCTAAATGTCATACTAAGCTATATATAAATAGATTAAAAGAAATTTATAAAACTTCTGCTCTATGAAGTGCTGGTAAGACATGGTCTGGATTAGTGCATCCAATTTTAGTAGCCCACTTCAAGGAAGAGATCTAGAAAAAGTGTGCAGCAGGGTATGATCAAAGGGATGGGAGAGATTTAATCTGTGAACAAGAAGGCAGAGAGGAAACTGTAAGCTTCACGTACACGGCAAAGCAGGTAACTGACTCTTCCCAATGCCTGTTGCAATAGGACAGCATTAATGGCTTCAGTGAACAAAGGAGATGCAAATGTGACACTAGGAAAGCTTTCTAGTGGGAAGCTTAGTTCAGCACTCAAAGACTGCCTGGGGAGGATGTGGAGTCTCTATCAGTGGAGATTTTTAAGAAGAGATTAGACAATCATCTAGTCAGAACAGTTAGGGAGAGTGGATTCAAGGAGTTCTCATAGTCTCTTACAATCCTATTTTTACAGTTCAAGAAGACATTTTTTAGTTTGGTTTAGCTGCAACTGTCTGTTTCAGACTCCTGCTGGCAGGATGGCATTTGAGAAAAGTGACGTGTAAAACACCTCAAAATGGATGTTTCTGCATTTGCTTTGCATACTACTGTGATCACCAAACCCCCCCAAACTTTGATGTGTTATCACCAAATAGTGCTTTTTTGTTTCAAAACCTGTGAATCTGCAGTGGAAGAAGGGATGGATGTTAGGCATAATGAAACCTTAATCCTAGAAGCTCCTGAGTGGTTTCCCTTTGATTTTGTAATCACAGTAAGGTTTAGCCCCACATACATAAACACAAGTATGATACAAAAGGATTTAATGATATACTTTTATAGCACAGAAAGTTCATTTGAGCACACAGCATTTATGGCATAAGTCTCACTCATGCAGGTAAGCCCCTTAAAAATGAAGGTACATAACCCACAAAAGAAACAGCACAGCTTATAAGGAGTCAGGAGTATGAGATTTGCAAGGCCAAGGCACCAGTTCATACCATACCAGTAAGCTACTTCTCTTGCTTGACATCCTTGTAACTACTGGCAGCTGGAAAAAGGAAGGTGTTATCTGGAATGAAAATCAGAGATTAGGCAAAATTTATTTTCCTGCTGCCAATGAAAACACCAACACAGGAGTCCAGATTTAAAAAAAGAACATGTGTCAATATGCGGATATGCATGTGTTATCTTTTAACACTGGGTGTTCCCTGCTGTTGTATGTAATTAAAAGATCTGCTGCCATCAATGACTTATGTATCCACTCTTGCTTGTGCTCCATTGTTACATCTCACTGTTCCTATTTTCAAGGAAATTTAATATTTTGATACGTATTTCTTAAGGGAAGCCCCTGCTGTACTCTTCCTTTAGCGTTTTATTTTCTTCTGAACTTTTGACCTAATTATAAAGAGATTTTAGGTTACCATATTTAAAGCATGTGTAAAGACAAAGTCTCAGCTGAACCTTCCTCATCATTCATTTCCTACATCTCTTCCCCTAGGCTCCACATTAGATTTCAGGATTTAAATTTTTTGTACATGACAATACAAAGTGAGTCACTCTTTGGAAACTCTTCCCTCAATATAGGAGTTGTAGTGTGATGTGCCTTCACGAAGCATGGACCAGGGGAATCTCTGTTTTATGATTCCCATTTGCCCATGCAGCACACATTTCAGTACACATTACATGCTGAGCAAGAGATACTCTGGTCTTAAAATATAGTTCCCACTTATAGCTGTGGGCATTAGATGAAATTAGCAGGTGGCAAGAAGTTCAAAGTAAATGAGAGATTCTTGATACTACAATACACAGTTAAGCTGCAAAACATCTTAACACATGAATACAGGTAAAAAATATCTGTGTATTAAAAAAGGGCAAATTTACAATGAAAAAATCTGTTAAGGACTCTTGACTACAAAGGAAGTGTCTTAGGGACACTGTCTTAGTGAGTCCCTGAGCAAAAAATACCTGGATCTTGGAAGAGTATCCTGGGGAGGGATCACTACAGGCTTGCTCTGTTCTTATACTCCTTTCCAGGCTCCCCCATTTGGCTATCACTGGTGACAGGATAGTGATTAGGCGAACCTTTCTTCTGAGTTTGCATTTTCTTACACAGAATTGCCTGTAGGTGATGATACAGGATGGACTCTGCCCCATGGTTTCTTGTTTCACACTGGCAAATGACTCTCAGCTACAAAGTTGACAATATAATGCAGAGCCCAGCAAATCTCAGGTACCGAGCACAGGACTTCCTCTTTGCTGAGAGCGCAGCCTCTTACATGCTTGCAGCACAGAGCCACATCTTGCTTGGAGATGCCCCCAGTGCAGCCAGCCAGGCTCAAGGGCAATGGCTGTGCTGAGTGGCTCCACCTGGCATGGGAGTCCTGGAGCAGCAGGGACACCAGGATGCTGCACTGCAAGACAGGAGGTACCCTGGCAGGGGAACACTGCTCAGGAAAGGCACACAGCAGTGAAAGGCATGCTGCTGGGTGCAGCCTAGCTCATATCCCCACCTTATCGTACAGTCCAGTGTGAGCACTCTGGGAACCCTAAGGTCCAGAATCTGTGCCTCAGTTTCTCCTGAAAGTAATGTAGACACAACTAGTGATTATCAGCTCTCCAGCTTGACACTAAGAAGACACCCAGAAAACAAACGAATCCCCCCATCATAGCAACTGCCTTGTTGCTAACCCAAAGTTGAGGCTGTTGAAATCTGTGCTCCTGGGTATTTTGCCCTAGTCCTAGAAATGCTATGATTCCCACTGATACCAACCATATCCCTTCATTCAAAGTCACACACAGACCAAGCATGGTGGGTAGAAAGAATCAAAAGAAGGTCTCCACTAAGGAAACCAGTGAGTCGTTCCTTCAGCAAGCTGCAACAGGCCTGCCTAACACAGTTTTACTGCAGACCGACAAACAGGTCTCTGCAGACCTATTTAAAACACAGTGCAGAGAAAAATCTAGTCCTCTCAGTTAGATGGCTGCCTACACTCCTGATGCTTGTTTTTGACTCACCTGCCTTCTCCTCTCTCTTACACAATGAACACTGGGGAACAAAAAGTGCAGCCAAAGCAAATGTCAACTTAGACCAAGAGTTTGGCATGGAAGACTTGACAGTGAGGCTCCTGAATTTGTGAGCAAACACCTACCAGATTTTCAAAAGCACTGGTGGGATGTCTGCTACCTCAGCCTACAAACAAGCCCAGCCTTGAGACCTGGGCCCCATCACTGAGGCAATGCTACATCACTTCCTCAGGAGATCAGTAGTGGAGAGTAGGTACCCACTTCATGAGCTAGAGGATATATATGAGCTCCAAATTTTTAACTCCAGAGATGAAAGCCAGTGAGAACAGGTAATGTAAGTGTCTGCTCCAAAGTCCATGACCTATGTTGCCTTTATCATGTTAGTGGAATTTGTTAGTCATATTATTCTGGGGATACTGTATTCAGCCTCAGAGCCCTGAGCCCTAGTCAAAGCACGCTATTTGGAAAAGCCAATTTCAAACCATTTCCTGAAGAACAAACTCTTATTTGTGCATATTTGCCCAAACAGACTTAAAATGAATTCCCATGTCTTGCAGACTTCACACAATTCATCAATTTCTCATGATCAGTCTGGGGAGGCGCAGAGGAAGGCTTATGGTACTTTCATGTTTTCTCATTAAAAAACACCCATTGGTACATTAATAAGACAAGAGCATCTCAGCAGGACATAGAGTTATGTGACATTTCAAGGCTTTTGAAGAAAATGCACAGAAAGGAAGTGAACCCCAGCAGCTACAGCCAGCAAGAAAACAAGTAAATGAGCTTTTGGTGCAGAGAACAAAGAGGTAGGGAGCCAGGAATGGATAAAGAAAGTGGAGATATGACAGAAAAGGGGAAATCATTCTGCCTGGGAGCCCCATTAACAGACTTGAAATAAGGAAAGACTTCAGAGGTCAAACTGTTCTGGTGTGTCCACCTCACTTAGGCTAGGATAAAACCACAAAACCCCCAATTGTCCTGTTCTTGTCAGTGTATTACTGAGCCCCATTCTGAAAGGGCTGATCAAACTGCTTATGTTTATTGAGTGTATGCATTACATCCTGTTTATTTTTTAAGTTTTTGCTGCAGAGTAGGACAAAGATGGAGGAAACCATCTCTCATGATAGGCCTCTAGGAACTCCTAGATTTCCTTACAGTAAGGCAAACATATCTCAATTTTTTTTGCAGACATGCATGCCTCTCTTATTTGGGTCTATTCATCTTCATGTGATTATCCTTCCCTTCTTTCAAACAACCTTCATCTGAGATCACGCAAACCATGCCTTCATGGCTATCAGCAGTAAATCCTTCCCTTTGATGCTACTGCCATGTTGATCGGCATTTTACCACTGGGAGAAGCCATTAAGCCCCACCAGACTGAGGGAGTGAAAAGCATCTGCAAATACTGGCTCGAAGTCTAAATACTGACTCTGGCTCATGCTTTGGAGCATGAGCAGCTGCTGGCAGCAAAGGCAAATAAATGCATGCTTTCCAGAAATATGTACTAGTAGTGAAAAATTGGTTTTAAAAAGTAGATTCAGCTGTTCAAGGTTGCTTTTCCATGAACGCCATAGTTTGAGAAACAGAAGTTTAGTGTGCACCCGGCCTAATGCATTCCCCACCGCACAGAACCTGCTTCACCTTTACTAGAAGGTTATCTCCCTTTAGCAAGATGAAAGCATAAGCCTTTAAATGTTTAATAGTTTTCACTTATTCCTGTATATTTGACAGCTATTCTTCCAAGTAGGCTCCATACGTTGTTAACATACTGAGTCTATTAATCCCATTTTGCTGAACTCACTCTCTCTCCTTTCACTTTGACCAAGCAATTCAACTATCACAGTAAAAGGCAGACAAATATCTTAATATATTATATTTTCTGTCATATGTCCCCAGGTCTTTTAGATAGATTTTCTTTTTTTTTGGCATATGACTTTGGGGGGTGGGGCATTGTCCCATAAACCACATGATATTCTTTCCTTTTTTTAAAAAACCCCTCGGGTTTTGGTTTTTTTTTATGGTGTAGGAACAAAATACTCTCACAGAGATGCCACACAGCATAACTAAATCTTCCAGTTTATTATACTGTCTTGGAAATTTTCAGTCAGCAAACCAGACAGTATGTCTTAGAAATACTGAAGTTTATACATATCCAAAACATTTTCCTCCTGATCTAAAGATATCCACACTTAGTCTCTGATAAAGGACAGGGTATTTTATTTGCATGACTTGGTTAAACTGCCTTCAGTTTTTAAAAAAATATTAAACCCCCCCCCTTCAGTTAATGTTAAAAAAATGCTTCAGTTCTATAACCTTTTAAAACATACCTCAACAAACAAACTTCAAGATATGTGAATACATTTTTCCATAGAAAGAAAATCAGAACCTGAAGTTGCTTGAACCCACCAAAAAACCAAACCAAACCAAAATATTAAAGAAACTACATTGGTAAAAGGTAAAAATACAGAACTTTTAATTAAAAGATCTGGTTTAGATGTGTTTTTCCTTATAAAGAAAATCCCTACATAGTTTTGGGACTTGTGACCTTTTGGGGTTGTTTGATTTTCATAAAAATCAAGCATTTTCATTTATCAAAATCCTTTCATGAGGAAAATAAGCAATTCCCTGACCAGTTCTTTGAAGCACCTTGGATTATCTATCCATATTTGTCACGTACAAGAAAGGAATGAAAAATATCCCACAGGTGGCTGCTTCCAAACTGACTGAATTATTAGTAGGCAGATGCAAATAATTAAATTGAGCTGATATTTATTGTCACTTCAAAGTGATTAGGAATGTGTGCGTGCAGTAATGGAACTCACTAGCCTTAAGGAACTCTTAAGCATATCCAGCCCAAAGCACAGCCCTCACATCCAGAAACCCCAAAGACAACTAGCAGAAAAAAGTACCATGAACGGGAGGCATTCTGAAATAGTATTTCTATATCAAAATTAAGTTGGAGGAAAACAAATATTGGATTTTTATTCCTATACGACATTCAGAAACAAAGGGGGGTTTTAATACTAAATACCTCAAGTTGATCCTTTGGTATTAAACTTCAAATAAACTTTCAGTAAGAATTCCCACAAATCCAGTATTATATTTGCAACAGAACTGCTGACAGTCATCAGAGCAACAGTTTACATTATGCTAGGCTTGCAGACCAGGACTATAGATAATAAAAGTAAGCATATTTCCAGCACAACTATAATCGGTAAAAAGGATTGTTTAGGTAATATCTGAGTTTGTTGTCCTCAGATACACAATCAGAAAATATTACTTCCTGAACCAACTCTCAGAGAAAAAGTAGTCACCTTTTTCTTTCTCAAAGTTATGCTAATAAGGGATTATTATCAATAATAACGTTTTTCTAACACGACTCCGATTTGCTGGATAGTCACCAGAAATTGTCTATAAATACCAAGCATTCTACTGGTTTTGATGAGTATCAAACTATAAAGTTTACTGAATTATTTTCTTTCTGTTAAAAAAGAAGTGATGTTTGTGATATTTTAAGGAAGCTGACAGTCTCTTCTTATCCAACAGGCACAATATGAACAGTAGGCAGAGAGACCAAATGAAGAAATTGTCTACAAGGGTGCCAGCTGGTGGAAGAACTTTTGGTAGTTTGGACATTTGAGCTAACACTTCCAAATTGCTTCCTATCTAGCACTAATGGCATTATTTGGGTAATAAACTGGAATCTAAACCACGCTTATTGTCCTTCCAGTGGTTTGAGCTTTTTTAATGTCCCCCTTCAGATACCAAAAGCAGCCATTGCTTCCTGTGAGAAGCCACATCGAATATCTATTATTCAAATACCCTTGATTTATCCTTGTAGCAATTTGAAACAGCTGCAGAAGAAAGTCCAGAGCACAGATAAAATGAAGTTGGTTAAAAACAAGGAAGGCAAACACTGCACAATACCACACAATCTGCTCTAGAGAGCAGCAGCTCTGGGAAGAGCTCCATGATGTCATTGCAATGAGCTGAAATAGGAGTATGGTGCTGTCCCAGAGAGATAACACATCAAACAGCAAGAAGAAAAATTGGGCACAAAAATATATTGGTCTCAACCACTGTGTGCTGACAGTACTGCCTCCCACTAAACTGCACTCTTCTGAAGAAATGTTTTATGGTTATTTCCCTATCTTTGTTCTTTGTTTTATTTTTTAACTGTCAACACACAGGAAGTTTGCCCTATCCACTGTCAGTTTCAAAAGTCATCTAGTTTACATTTTGAGTCCGGCTTTCTATGTGTATTGCCTGTCCTTCACATCTCTTTTCAATGCCTTGCACAATTTAAACAAAATTTTACAGTGTTGGTGATAAACAAAACAAAACAGGCCACTGGGTAAGGGAAGAAGACCACCAAGAGTGTGATGACTGAGGGAAAGGAGGTCAGGTGATCTCACATGTTAATGGACACCAAGGCAGACACATGGGAAAGTGAGACATTCCTAGTGCTCCAACTATGGGAAAGTCTTAACTGCTGCAATTGTAGTTCAATCACAGGAAACAAATCCAAGGCGCTCCCTTTGGAACCAGACGTCAGTTTATGGTCACTGGATCATCACTGCACCACTGAGAACATGTAGCAGGGGCTTCCACATAAAGACTCTTGATGGGTCTTCTAATGCCTGCTTGAAGCCTGAAGACAGCCTGTCAGTAGGACCAGCAGAAAGGGAGCATGCAAGGCTGTGCTATCATCCCAGCCTCCCCCATTCTGTGGTCTCCCCCTCCCTTCTCCTTACGCCATTCCCTGGGAGCCTTTGGGAGAGTCTGTGCTGCCCAAGTCTTAAACCACTCAAGTTCCCTCTTCTCCCAGGTGTGTTATTCCACAGTTGCACTACTGATTTATGCAGATGGATGTACAATATATTTAAAGTAAATATTCATAATAAATATTAAATATCTCACCAGTCAGACTCCTTGCAGGCAAAGATTTTAGTGCTATTTCATTATTTTGGGTGTTGCTTCACAGTTCTCTGCTGTCCTATTGATCTCACCAGTCTGTCAAGGTGGCAAATCCCTTAATGAGGTTATTAAGGGGACCTCAGATGGAAAATTGGATGGCTCCACAGAGCACAGGAACAGAGGAGCACCTCCATATCCTCTGAGTATGTGACATGAAAAATCAAAACATCAGATGTGTCCCGTAGTCCCAAAATGAACAGAAGTGCTTTTCTTCTTTCTCAGAACCTCCACTGAAGGGAATTACTGCAATTGTCTCAACATAAACAAGCAGTTCCAAGGGCAGCAAAGCTAAGCAAATCTATTTTTTATGAACTGTGTTTTGTGGTTGGACTTGCTGATATTTAATAGGATGGCCAGGGCTGTACATATAACCTTTTGCCATTAGGGCATTAAACTATTCTTCTCCTATGTGTACTCTTTGCTGCCTAAACCAGCATAAAACTGTACTGCAGGGTTTTTTCTTGTGGATGGGCTCTCTCTTCCCTCCTCCTTGGCTTCCTCCTGAAGCTGGTGGGATTATAACACCTCTGAGATCAGTGCTCTCTTGCTAATCTGCTTGAGCCTGTTGGTCCACCCCAAAAGTTGTTCACGGGGCAGGCAGGTATGATCCCAAAAGCCTTCTTGACTTAAAAAAATGCTGTAAGAAGACAAGATGGAAGCTTGCAGCTTCATTGAGAGAAGAAGGTGCTCTTGTACCCCTTCACACTGCACTGAGATGTAAATAAGTCTACAAAGTTCCCTTCACTAAACTTTCTCCTGAAGAGGAAGGGAAGAAGTAAACGATAAAGGTACGCAGCACCAGACACAATTTCAGAATTCATTCTCAGAAAGCAGCATGACACAGCATTCATTGTCCCTGGAGGGAAAACTCACTGTAGATTTTTCTACAGCCACATCATTGGTGGTTGTGTTTTGTGGCTGCTGAGATAGCAAGGAGCCAGAACTGGCAAACCAGCTCACAGAGTCAAAAACCAAACCATCCTCCACCACCACCCTGAAAGTACTAGACTTTTACAGCAGGATTGAATTGTTATTCTTGATTAACAGAACAGGACTTGCAACTTCATAGAATCATAGAAGAGTTAGGGTTGGAAAGGACCTTAAGATCATCTAGTTCCAACCCCTGCCATGGGCAGGGACACCTCGCACTAAACCACGTCACCCAAGGCTCTGTCCAACCAGGCCTTGAACACCACAATTTCTGTCATTTGTCTGACTTTTCCTTGCTATCTACAGGCGCACATCTTTGCTTGCACTTAAACAGTTCCTTCCTTGGCTAAAGGGGCAGGAAAAATTTCTTTGTAGTCTACATTACCCTGTTCTTCAAAAGCTTGCTAGTGTGATAAAAATTGAACCCTAAATAGCCATTATTGAATGGATTGGCAGAAAGTGTCTATAGTATAATACAGTAAATCAATATTTACTGTGTGACAGCGTGACAGATGCTCCAGAATTGTGGAAAACTCAAAAAGTACTGTATGAATTTTCTGACAGCTGTATGTACAGCTAAGGACTTTTTGTCTACAGAGCTGGAAAAGCAAGATAAAAATCCATTCCCTTCACAGACTTAAGGCAGGGAGAACTAATTAATGTAAATCCTCTATACCAAAAGAGGGAAGATAAGTCTTTTGAAGTGTCACATTCTCCCCTCGTAAGAAAAAGCATGGAGTATTTCAACTACATTCATAGGCCCCTGTTGATAACACCTACCGGTTTGAGGACAGTCAGTTTCTATTAACAGGAATGATCTCACAACAAGCAGAGCCAGCTGTGTGCAGCACTCTGTGGCATTGGCCTTTGAAGAGCCCTAGAGAAAGGCAGGGGACTAACTACTAAGCTATGGATGCTTAAAAGTATGGGGGGTTACTCCTAAATGTTTTGTTCAAGAACTAATGATCTGGTTTATGAGTCATAATAGGTCAAGAGCAAACTGTTGCTTTAACTTGGGGTTCTATGAGAAAATCAGAACTCTCAAGGTAGTCAGGGCACATGTCCACAACACATGCTGGGAGCAGAGGCCAGAGATGCTGGAGAGAAAGAGCAGAGCCTACCCAGATGCAGTGCAAGCGTGTCAGCACTGCAGGATACCTTGTTGGAATACGAAGATGGTGTTGTTTCACCCTCCCAGAGCTATAATCTGCACATGGACAGGCACAGAGGAGGTAATACCAATGCAACTCATTTACAGCTTTGGCATCAATGCCAAACTCCATTGCAATTGTAGAGATGCACCCTCTGAGAACTGCAGATAGGCTCAGATGGGATTGCACAGTGGGGAGAGAACAGTAGGACTATCCAGCAAGGGACACATCCTCTTTAGGTTGCAGCTGGGACCACTGGGAAGTCAGAGATGCAGGTAACTCAGAAACTACAACATGTATCACTACATCCATGAAGGTGAATGGATGATTCCCTCCTCTTCTGAACGACTGCTTCAGTCTTGAAACATGATTAAAATGTGAACTGAATAAAACATGGAACAGAACTAAATTAAAAAGAAAGGCAAGGGTCTCTTTGAGACTCTCTCTGAACATGCTTTTTCTTTTTAACTGCACCACTCTTGTGTAATCCTGGGCAGCCTGGGGAAGCTACCTTACACAACTTTGAGAACTGATGCATTTCCCTGTGTTGGGGACTTTACCACAAATAATTTCCTCCAAAACAAGCTGACCAAAAAAACCCACTGGTTTTATAACAGC